>ML382738.1:38512-52126 GCA_005239525.1 Nicotiana knightiana | reverse complement strand
CTGAGATATGAAGTGATATGCTATAACAGGACTGAGTATATGACATCAAATAATCACAAAATGGGACAGAAATATACGACCACTCGGGTCTTAGCATTTTCGGTGTGAAGCCTAGCATTTATTCTTAACATGATTTCTAACATGTTCACAATTACCACATTAATAGAAGCACATATATCATCATGGAATAATCACTAAGCGGTGCCATGGGATAAGCCAGGCCACAATTACTCAGTGCACGCTCGCACGCTCGTCACTTGGCATGTGCGTCACCTCAACAATAGTCATAAATCATTTAGCTCGGGGTTTCGAACCCTCAGAACCAAGTTTGGAAACATTACTTACCTCACAACCAGCTAAAATACTATTCCGCAGTGCCTTTGCTTCTAAATCCGGCCTCTGAGTGCTCCAAATCTACCAAGTTCAGATTTTTATCATCAACTTCTGCTTAAGGAATGAATTCCAATTGAAAAGTACCAATTTTAGCTCAAAACCCGAAAGAAGTCAAAACCCGACCTCCGGGCCAGCGTCCCGAAACTCAGAAATTTTTTACCAAACTGTTCTTCATCATCTCACGAGCCTGTACATATAAGGAACACTAAAATCGGAGTTCGTTTGACGCCTCAAATCAATCCTTAAAGGTTTCATAAATCTCAAGTCCTAAACCCGCCTTTTTCTACTGATTTTCATGAATTAATTGTTGAGATTGTGTTCTATAATCACCCATAAGCGAGTTTTAATGATCAAAACACTTACCTCTATGAAGAACACTTATTTCCCTCTTCAAAAATCGCCTCATTAGCTTCTTCCCGTTCAAAGATGGTGTTAAAAGATCTAATGGTCATAGAGGGTTTTAATTTATACTTTCTGCCCAGGGGTTCCGCACCTGCGGACAATGTCTCGCACCTGCGGGACCGCACCTGCGGTAAAAACAACCGCACCTGCGGTAAAAACAACCGCACCTGCGACTTTTCACTAAACTGCCTAACTCTGCACCTGCGACTCACATCCCGCACCTGCGACTTCGCAGGTACGTCCCACTATCCGCATCTGCGATCTCTTCCCTGGCTGGACAAATATCGCACCTGCAGATCGTCCTTCCGCTCCTACGCGCCCGCACCTGGGATGACCCATCCGTAGGTGCGGTTACACCAGCACCAACAACTTCAGCAACAATACAAGCACTCCAAACTCCCCGTTAACCACTCAAAACCATCCCGAGACCCTCGGGACCCCAACCAAACATACCAACACCTCATATATGATCGTTCAAACTCAGTTGAACTCCCGAAACACTAAAAGTAACATCAAAACACCAGAATCACATCAAATTCAAGCCTAAGAACTTTGAAATTTCTTGAATCCTCCAACGATGTCGAAACTATCCAAAACAACTCTGATTGACCTGAAATTTTACAGATATATCCAAAATGATATTACAAACCTGTTCCAACTTCCAGAATTCCATTCCGACCCCAATAGCCTATTTTCCACTACCGACCGAAAATCACCAAAAACTAATTTTTGCCAATTCAAGCCTAATTCTACACCGGTCCTCACAAAAATATTTCGAACACACTCCTAAGTCCCAAATCACCTAATGAAACCATCCAAGCCATAAAATCCGCATTCCGAGGTCGTTTACCAATAAGTCAGCTCTCAGTTGACTTTTCCAACTTCAAGGCTATTTTTAAAGACTAAGCGACTAAACTCTCACTACAACCATTCCGATTTCAAGCCTACCAACTCTAACACATCGATAACAGTATACCCAACCTATGACAAGTCAATAACAGTAATAATAATGCAATTTCTACGGGACAACCGGCCGGGTCGTTACAAATATAGAGGTTTCTGTGAGAAAATTAAGAATGAGATGCAACACTTTATAGAAGAAATAGCTGAATTAAGACAAGAGATCGACCAATTTGGCAGTTCTATTCGCGACTTGGAGGCTCAATTGAGTGCAAAGGTTGATGCGGGTAACGCCCAACAATTTAGTGATGAGTTGTGTGAAGTTGAAAAAGATCTTCTAGGACAAATTGAGGAGCTAAAACGAGAATACCAATCATTAGACCATGTTCTTGTGGATGATGCTGAGGTTGAGGAAGTATATTTCATTGAGGATGTCAAAAATAATACAGCTGTGGAGTTGGGGCGTGTTGGTCTTCATTCTAATCATTTTTCTACATTATGTTTGGATGGAGACATGGAGATCGAGTCTTTGGAGAGATGTATAGATGAATAACAAGACCCTTATATTCTAAAATTTGCACACCAAAAAGACAAAATGACATCCCTCATTTAAAGGCCAAGAAATACAAGATGCGACATTGTTTACTTGGTTCTTTTGTATTCACACCATCACCTCGTGAACGTAATGGAAAAATTGATGCAAAGTTGGGGGCGCAATTCATATCCTCAAAGTGGAAGAAAAAGTGGTGAAGCGATGACGTCGTGCCATGACCGTAAATAAGACGCTTGTTGGGAGGCAATCTAATTCTATTTTTTTCTTTTACTTTTTGTTTATTATTATTATTTTTTGTATTATTTTTGTGTTGTATTGCATTTTTGTTTTTGTGTTTTGTTGGGAGGCTCACAATATTTTGTTTGAATTTTATAAAATCTTAGTTAGTGTTAAACCCAAATGGTAATTTTCTGTAGAAAATAAATTTTTTATATGCCGAGGTATTCTCCTTGAACAAAATCCCATTTTCACAACAAAAAAGGAAATTAAATAGGGCTAGAAACTGGAATGTCATTGCACGTGAAATAGCCCACACTTGCAACATTAGAGCTACCACTGGAATTCATATATTAGTGCAGAGTTATATTTTTTCTTGAGTGTATAGGATTCATGTCACATAGGATGATGGAATTCTGATGCGATAGCTAGCTGTGTAAGCGACACTATGATTTTATCAGTGATTAATTACCACACAAAGAAAAGACATTAAATCAAAAAAAAATTAAATATTTTTTAAGTGGAACCCTTCGATTAGCATAATATTCTTGTTGTTATTGTTGAAAATGGAGGAACGGAGCAAACATAAGAGTCATGGTTGTGGTGTCGGTGTAGTTGCTATGTATATCACGTGATTTCTTCATTCTCTGCTTTTTGTTTATTTTAGCTTTTAAGTGCATTTACTTGCCTTCTTCAATTGAATCTGAAATTAACGAATTACTTTACATTGTGGAGGCGAGGAACCCATGACCCAGAAACCTCAAGATAGAAGATGAAAACTGAAAACTGTTAGTAATTCTTATTTTAGCACTTTATTTAGGGTGTGTTTGGTACGAAGGAAAATATTTTTTAATTTTCTCATGTTTGGTTGACTAAAATGTTTTGGAAAATATTTTTCTTATCAACTCATTTTTCTCTAATTGGAGGAAAATATTTTTCCTATAAAAAAGAGAAAAAATATTTTTCAAAACTCTTATTCAAACTTCTCCACTCTATTGCCCATGCCCACCAACTCACCCCACCCCCAAACCACCCCAACCCCTACCCCTTCCCCTCGACTACACCCCACCCACTCCGACCTCGCCCACCATCCACCCTAAATAGAACTATTATTAAGAGTACTTTATTTTCATGTTGATATAATATTTTTTTAATTTCAATAAAATGTGTATATTCTTTTCATGATATGGTAAAAGTATTTTTTTTCATTTCAACAAAACGATTATATTTTTTTATAATATAGAAAAAAGTATTTTCTTTCGTTTCTACAAAATAAGTACTTTCTTTTATGATATAGAAAAAGTATTTTCTTTCATTTCAATAAACTAAGTATTTTCTTTTTCTTGGAATAGAAAAAGTATTTTGTTTCAGAAAATGAGTACTTTCTTTTCATGAAATAGAAAAAGTATTTTCTTTCATTTCAACAAACTAAGTATTTTCTTTTCTGGTGTAAAAAAAAATATTTTTTCATTTTAATAAAACAAGTATTTTCTTTTGTGATGTAGAAAAATATTTTCTTAGTTCTGCAAACTCAGTATTTTCCTTTTATGATGTAGAAAAATTATTTTCATTCGTTCAACAAAATGAGTAGTTTCTTTTCATATTGTAGCAAAGTTTATTTTTCAACAAAATAAAGTATTTTATTTTTAGTTATCGAGCTCAAATTTTAGTGTTGTTCTTGTGTGAAAAAGTAAAGTAGCTCATTAGTTCTTTTGGGTTTGTGTAAA
Source organism: Nicotiana knightiana (assembly GCA_005239525.1). Lineage (NCBI taxonomy): Eukaryota > Viridiplantae > Streptophyta > Magnoliopsida > Solanales > Solanaceae > Nicotiana > Nicotiana knightiana. The sequence goes on along the minus strand of ML382738.1, from coordinate 47,935 downwards.
TTTTGAGAATAATAATTAAATTCTTGAAGAAAATAGAGCCCGGATGAAGGGGAGGGGAAGGAGTACAGGAAACATGGGGATTTTGGGGAAGCTTGATTGAGAAGAGTAGCATAAAAAATTATTTTCCAAAAATATTTTATACTCTCTAACCAAAAACTAGAAAATATTTTTCGAAAATCTTTTTTCACTCACCAATCAAATAACGAAAAACATTTTTCATGAAAATATTTTTATTCGTACCAAACATACCCTTAAACATAAAACATGTAGTATAGTGTATATTACTCACTATTATGTTCAATCAAATATTTCTTAAAGAGAAGTGGAATATCCTTGGGCATTAAAATACAAACTTTAAAATTCGTCTTTACAGCTTAATCATGTAATTGAACATGGCAAGTTAAGAGAGTGAATCAACTCACTAAATTAATACAGTAGAATTTATTAGATTGGTGGGCAAAGTTATCTGTTACCCAGGGGTGTATATGGATTGATTGGTTCGTTTTTTCTTTTTATCAAAATTAAAGTAAATCAATTATATCGATTTGAATTGGTTCGGTTTTATCAGATTTTTTGAGTTTTTCGAGTTCTTATTTTGGTTACATAAATATATATTATTTCAATCTTATTTTGTTAAGTTTTTTATAAGAAAATATATGTTTAGTAAAAATTGACAACATATGATCTATTAACATATTCTTATGGGAGAATTTTCTTAGTAACATATGATAGTAATGTTTTAGTCTCCTGATTATAATTTTTCGTTGATGTACACTTTCAAGGTTAACTGAATTTAATAACTAAACATAAAAATTAATATGATGCCTATATAATGATATGTTCTATTTAATTTTAAATTATTGAAATAACACTTCAAATTCGAAAAAGGTATAAGAATTTAATAGATCTTGACATATGAATATGGAAGAACAAAGTGATTGACACATTTTACTAACACTTGATAAAAAAAGTGATCATACAACCCATTATTTAAAGTTGATTAAAATAGAGCACTTCATATTTAACTAGTCCCATAAGAGAATCGCAAATATTATAGACATTTTCTAACGAAAATTTTATGAAAAGTCTTAAAAATATATATAATTTTTTTATATTTATATGTCGGTTTGGTTCAAATTTTTTACTCAATACAAACCTCATCGAATTTTCTAATCGATTTAATTAGTTTATCTTTTGGGTTTGGTCCGATTTTCTGATTTGGTTTGTACACCCTACCGTTACCAGCTATACTTTAGGAGGTAATTGGTGGAGTAATAGAGGTGCTCAAGTGGGGGACACCACCATTACATATAATAATTAAAAAAAAAAATATAGAACTGTGAATACCTAATTTTTGCACGATTTTAATTCTCCTAGAAATACTAGTATTTGGATGATTTTTTAGTTGTTTGGGCATTTTTTATTTGCATTCCTTTATTAAAAATACCAAAAATATTTTTACCTTTCATTTGTATATTTTAGTTTTGCATCTTTAAATTATATATACCAAAAAGATTTTCTTTCTATTTTTACATTTTCTTTAGGATTAAATAATATCCTAGAATAATTAGGAAGTTTGAGGGATTGGATTAATGCCTATTTCAAATAGTTATGCACAAATCATGCCCAATTTTCGAGCCCAATTCGGTCATACCCGGTCCGTTAGGTGGCTGGCCAAGAAAGAGCTCAAAACGACGTAGTCTTGCCTTGAAACTACGTCGTTTCACTTAGTGACTCAGATCAATCTCATATATCCATGATCTTTGATCCAATGGCGCTCATTTGTTCCCCCAAGAGGTATATAAGCCCTCTTAAATCAGCAAAATGGGCCATTTCTCCCATAACCCAAACCCTAAAGCTTTCCCCATCTCTCTCTTCTCCCCCTTCTCTTTCAGCCGCCATCGTGCGCCGCCGCCACTACTGTCGTGCGCCGCCATGGTAGTGGCACCAAAACTCCTCAAAATAACACCAAACTCTTCCTCTACCACAATCCAAGCCCCAAATCTTTAGAATCCTTCTCAAATGTAGGTGCCAACCCCTGGTTACTTTCCATTTCAGTAATACAGGGTACCAACCCCTGGTTACACTTCTTTCAGTAATACAGGGTATCAACCCCTGGTTACATTCCTTTCAGTAATACAGGGTACCAACCCCTGGTTACATTTTCTTCCTAGTAATATAGGGTACCAACCCCTGGTTACATTTTCTTCCTAGTAATACAGAGTACCAACCCTTGGTTATATTTTCTTTTACATTCCTCTTAAGTGATATAGGGTACCAACCCCTGATTACATTTTCTTCCTAGTAATATAAGGTACTAACCCCTGGTTACATCCCTTCCAGTAATACAGGGTGCCAACCCCTGGTTACATTTCCTTCTAATAATACAGGGTACCAACCCCTGGGTACATTTCCTTTCAGTAATACAGGGTACCAACCCATGGTTACATTCATTTTGCAGTAATACAAGGTACCAACCCCTGGGTACATATCCTCTTGGTAACGTAGGGTACACAATCCCTCATTAAATATTTTATCTCTTTTAGCTAGTTTACACTACTATTTTTGTGTGCCTTTCAATAAATCAGATAGTTTACAGCTTTCTCTGATAACTCACAAAATTTTCCTAGTCCAAACTGGGGCAGAAAAATTTTGTTCGTTTGGTTCGTCTTTGATGGCTTTGCAAGCTCCGCAGTAGAGCACAGGAGGTTAAAGCTTGCAGTTTCATTTTCTCATCAGAAGAAAGAAGTCTTTCGATCACAAGATTGTTGGAGTTAACATTGATAATGTGTCAGCAATCCAGCTTCTCAAATTTCATTTTCCCAAATTCTGATCGGGAAATCAAGGAATCGAGAATGAGCCATAATATTTTCTTCAAAGAGCATCAAGATCCAATCTAAGGTCAACACAAGCGAGCACGTCACGAATCAAGATTTGACTCCAGAAGACACATAGATAGGAATTTTATAACTCTTAGCTTGCAGGCATATGTAGTTCTCTTCTTCTTTTGATGTAAGCAGCACGTAACAGTAACAACAACAACAGCAACAACAACAACAGTCTTAACTCCAGTGTTCGGTAGTCCCATCTACCAAATTTTTCCAGTTTTTCACAAAAAAAATTCTTTCATTGTAGTGATGTGTGACCAATAATTAGTCATGGCATTCACTTTTCTTTGCACGAAAACTCTTCATGTTCTCGAGCAAAAAGGGACAGGTGCGAATACCTAATTTTTGCACGCTTTTAATTCTCCTAGAAATACTAGTATTTGGATGATTTTTAGTTGTTTGTGCATTTTTTATTTGCATTCCTTTATTAAAACTACCAAAAATATTTTTACCTTTCATTTGTATATTTTAGTTTTTCATCTTTAAATTATATGTACCAAAAAGATTTTCTTTCTACTTGTATATTTTCTTTAGGATTAAATAGTATCCTATATAATTAGGGGGTTTGAGGGATTGGATTAATCCCTATTTCAAATAGTTATGCACAAATCAGGCCCAATTTTCGAGCTCAATTCGGTCATACCCGGTCCATTAGGTGTCTGGCCAAGAAAGAGCTCAAAACGACGTAGTCTTGCCTTGGAACTACTTCGTTTCACTTAGTGACTCAGAGATCAATCTCATCCATCCATGATCTTTGATCCAATGGCCCTCATTTGTTCCCCCAAGAGGTTTATAAGCCCTCTAAAATCAGTAAAATAGGCCATTTCTCCCATAACCCAAACCCTAAAGCCTTCCCCCATCTCTCTCTTCTCCCCATCTCTTTTAGCCGCCGCCCAATTTCGGAGTCGTGATGGCGCCTGTCGTAGAACCAGGAAAGCCACCCATTTTACCTAAGCTAAATTCAAACCCCCAGTAAGAATACAATTTTTAAACGAAATTACTGATAATACTAATAATCTGAAGTTTGAAACAATATCTGAAACAAAATTTAAAATCTCCAACCCCGGATCTAGTGTCACTCAGTCATGAGATGCTATAACATAAAGCAAGGAAAAGGAGAAATGGACAACATAGTCTCAAAATAAAAAACAACATGTAGAATAAGAAAGAGAAGACAAGGTCGCGATCGCCAGCTTCTACCTCGACGACTCCAATGAAACTCTGACAGTTGCTCAGTATCTACTACCGGGTCCCCATGTACCTAGATCTGCACACAAGGTGCAGGGGGTACCGTGAGTACACCTACTCAGAAGTAACGAACCCAAACTATGGGCTGAGAGGTAGTGACAGACTAAACCTCAGAATTTACAATAGACAGTATACAAAAATTAGACATGCTAACAGTTTATCAGAATGAGTAATTATGCCAAGTATGCAGTATACTCTACATGCCATCATAAAGAAAAATTATATGAAACCAGTGTGGATATGCACATAATATTCACAACCCTCACATAGCAGTCCACTCAGTACCGTATATGGCTCTCAGGCCCAGGGAAGGTCCATCCCGGAAGGTACATATTCATCGGTCATCGTAGTCACTCCGTACTGAGGGAAAAAGGCCAATCCAGCCCCATGGAGAAAGTCCATCTTCGGAATACAACACTCGGACAAGATCCATGTCCAGGGACGATCCATCCCTCACATAACATCCACTTCGGACACGATCCATGCCCAGGGAAAATCCATCCCTCAACATCAATGCACTCACTGAGGGTGTAAAGACTCCGGAGGGGCCCTAGTGGCCCAAGCGCTATATCAAGCCAACGAAGGCATGATTTAACTAATGTTGCGGTGTGCAGTACGATCTCATAACTGTCTCAATAACAGGCTCTCGGACTCACTCAGTCATTACTCTCCAGTCTCACTCACATGGATCATAGATGCCTCCATCAGCCCGAAACAAGGATAAGTATGCATATAATTAACAATACTGAGACTGAGGTATGAAGTGATATGCTATAACAAGACTGAGTATATGAAATCAAATAATCACAAAATGAGACAGTGATATATGACCACTCGGGTCTCAACATTTTCGGCGTGAAGCCTAGAATTTATACTTAACATGATTTCTAACAGGTTCACAATTACTACATTAATAGAAGTGCGGATATCGATCAGTAATAGCTACTAGACAATGCCATGGGAGGATCCGGGCCACAAATACTTGGTGCACGCCCGCACGTCCGTCACTTGGCATGTGCGTCACCTAAATTATAGTCATAAATCATTTAGCTCGGGGTTTTAAACCCTCAGAATAAAGTTTGGAAATGTTACTTACCTAAAAATCGGCTAAAAACCTAGCCCTCAATGCCTTTGCCTCTAGATTGGACCTCCGAGTGAGCCAAATCTACCAAAAATCATATTCATGTCATTATAATATGCCAAGGAATGAAACCCATTCGAAAATTACCAAATTTACCCAAAAATCCCGAAAATGGCCAAACCGACCCCCGGGGCCACATCTCGGAATTCGATAAAATTTACAAAACTGGAATCCTTATCCTCCCATGAGTCTACCCATATCAAATTTTCCAAAATACGACCTCAAATACCCATTCAAATCATCAAAAGAATTTTCCTAAAATTTCCTCCCATTTTCCCCAATTTCCACTTTGATTCCTCAAATTACATGGTAAAAATCAAGACTAATTCATGAAATTAGGCCAAAAGTGATTGAAGAACACTTATCACAAGAATCCCACGGAAAATCCCTTCAAATTCCACCTTCTCCCGAGCTCTCTAATGGGTTTTTGAAAATATGGACTAAACCCTCATTTTTGAACTTAAAGAATCTACCCAGGCCAATTTCCTTCATCGCGATCGCGGACTTCCAGTCGCGATCACAGAGAGTAACTAACACGCCCCCAGAATTCCTTCTACGTGAACGCAGGATCCTGCTCGTGATCGCGGACCTCAACCAACTCAACCTACGCGATCGCGGTTGGCTTCACGCGACCACGTAGAGATACACTCAATACCTGACGCTTAGCTTCTTCTACGCGAACGCGAAGTCACCCACGCGATCACAGTGACTAAGCTGCCCAAACTCTGCGATCGAGAACACAGTTATACGATCACAGAGAGTAAAATCCTGCCTGCCTCAACTTGTGCTACGCGATCGCGATTGCTCTCACGCGATTGCAGAGAAGAAGCAACTGCTGCATAAGAACCAGAAAATCAGCAACTCCTAAGGCCCAAAAATGCTCGTTCGAGCATCTGAAACACACCTGAGGCCCTCGGGACCTCGACCAAACATACCAACACACCCCGTAACATCATCCAAACTTATTCGAGCCCTCGAAACACCAAAAACAACGCAAAAACACCAAAATCACATCAAATTCAAGCCTATGAACTTTGAAATTTCTAAATTCCACCAAGGATACCGAAACCATCCAAAACACCTCCGATTGACCTGAAATTTTGCACACATACCACAATGAAATTACGAACCTGCTCCAACTTCCAGAATTCCATTCCTACCGCGATAGCCTATTTTCCATTGTCGACCGGAAATCGCCAAACACTAACTTTCGCCGATTCAAGCCTTATTATACACCGGACATCAGAACTACATTCCGAACACACCCCTAAGTCCCAAATCACCTAACGAAGCTATCCGAGCCATAAAATCTACATTCTGAGGTCGTTTACCCAATAGTCAACTTCCGGTTGATTTTTCTAACTATAAGGCCAACTTAAGAGACTAAGTGTATCATTTCTCACCATGACCACTCTGAACCCGAGTCAACCAACCCAACGCCACACAAAAGAGATGAACCACACAAGCAATGGAGCTGAAATGGGGAAACAGGCTAAACTCTCGGAACGACCGGCCATGTCGTTACATTCTCCCCCTCGAACTTGCAAAGAGTTGTTCCAAAAGCCAACAAACCACCGATTAACCTTATCATGCACGTACCCGGGGTGACCCTACGTAACCCTACCCCGCATTGATCTACTAACACAACACATGCGAATGCCACTATATCCAACCTAATCCCTACGCCTTAGGACCCAAATTCCATGCCAGAACTTATCTACAAGATTAGAATCACGCCTCCACACAACCGTATATACCTGAACATGTTGTACCCAACCAGAGTCATAAATCAAGACGACGTCACATAGTATACCACCTATCTCGAACACTCGTAATGATAAGCTCAAATCACAACAGACGCCCAAGCCACCCAAATGCCAGTAATAAACCCGACCTCGAACAGAGACCCGTTATAACACCTCAAATGTACCCAACAAGAGAAATGACACCAAACAAGAGAACCGTCTCTCATTATTAACGAGCAACACCACAATGAAATGCTAAGAATTCCTCACCCACCGCCGAACCAAATCACACGAATCTGAAAGAACACAACTCATACGTCCAACCTCCATGATACTCAACTACTTTACCTTAATTAACTCCTCTAGAAGACCACAACAGAACCGCACCATGTGCGCCTAAAACCAACAAATCGCCGCTCCCCAAAGCAAAGACGGGTAACTCCTCGATTATCCCGGAGCACAAATCAACCCAATAGCCATTAACTGACGCCCTCACAATAGCTCTACGGAGTCAAACAATCCGATTCAGTGCAAAATACCTACATCAAGTCGTACCTAAAAGTATCATCATCTATCTGATCAAGCTACGTCCAAATCGACCATACTCAAAAATGGCACATCCACCTGGGTCTCCAGACCCCCAATAGGTACCACACACGACCGACACACGTGGTCCGTAACAACAATATAACCCACAAGGGCGACCACATGAACAGTTGTAACAAAAGATTCACTGGGCGTATCCAGAGAATGGGCTAAAATATGATGAACATGTGAATATGAAAAACCGAAATCAAATAAAACCTGAAGCTTCTCATGATAGACTGAAACAATACCTGGGATCACGACATTAGAAGCCAACACATCCGGTCTGGCTGAAAGTGCATAAAATCGGGCCTGATCGACACTGGGTCGACCTCTCCCTCTAGGGAGACCCCTACCTGCCTGACCCCCATCTCTAGATTCCTGGGCGGGCGGTGTAGCTACCGAGTCTGAAGTCGCGCACTGACTCCTCTAGTGATAAGTACCTCTCGCAAGACGGGGACAAAACCTCTTTATATGACCCACATCTCCAAATTCAAAGCAACCCCTCTCGGACAATGGCACTGGGGACTGAAGGGAACCCCTAGCCCCAGGATAACCACTAGAAGAACCAGGCATCAATGAACTCTGAACCGATGGTGTCCAAGATGAACTTTGAGCTGGCAGGGAACTGAAAGATGGGTGCATTTCACGACCCCAAAACCTAAACCCGCCGTGATGGCGCCGATCGTGGAACTAGGCTAGCCGATAACCACATGTTTACAGTTTCTTTCAAATTCCCAACCAATTCAAGCATTTCATAACATATACAGAGTTTACTAAATACATTAGGCCAATACACAGTGCAACCAACCCCAAAACCTAGAGCCAACATGTCATGAGCATTTGAGAAAAATAAGACAAAGGTATACTATTATAATACAAAACCTCCGAATAAATAGCTAGATACAACAAGAAGGGAAAACAGAGATGCTGGGGACGCTGAAAAACTACCTCTATATCCCGCACTCTAGCTCCACACGGAAAAGATAGCTAATGCTCGGTATCTGCACCTGAATCTGCACACAGGGGTGCAGAGAGTAATGTGAGTACGCCAACTCAGTAGTAATGAAAATAAATCAAATCTAAGCAGCAAGAAAACACATAAAAATCAATGTCATCAATTCACAATATGCACAACCTTACTTTGCAACAGTATAAACATAGATATATGAAATCGTCATGCCTTAAAACCAACTTCAGAAAAATCCTTTGAAGAATGTATATTTTTAACAACTTCAAACGGAAAGGTTTAGTATGAAAATGAAATGAATCATATAGGGGTCCCTCGGGCAAAATATATTTCATAAGTTCAGAGTGAAAGTAGTAAAATCATAAGTAGCCCCTCGGGCAAAACATGTATCATAATCAGCCCCTCGGGCATTGATCACGCTCAACTATGTCTAATAAAAGACTAAACGGGCGTTGCAAATATAATCCGGGGTATTATGCCCAGAGTCGATCCCACAGGGAATTTACGTATCAATCAAGTCTTTAGAATACACAACTTTTACTCAATCAATTCTCTCAAGACTTTTTAATATAAATTGGTGGTGTTTTACTAATTCTACTGACAGTAATAATAACTAGCAATTACTAACAATGTGTTAAACAATTATAATAAAGGTCTAAGATTATGGTTTCCCCCGTTGGTGAACTTTCTTCTCGGATACTTCTTATAGTTTGATTAGTTGTCTCTATCAATCATGAACACTCTATCTACCATAAATCTCTCTCAAGTAATTATGATAATTTACTAGACGCACTCTCTCAAGTTACGCTAGCTAGATTGCATTACAGTTCACTTTAGATTGCACCC
>ML382738.1:0-37508 GCA_005239525.1 Nicotiana knightiana | reverse complement strand
TTAGCTACTCATATTCATAAGAATCAATTCTAAAATAACTTGCATAATTGAACTACAAAATAATAAATAAAAGCTATAAAAATCAATGTTTGCTTCACTGAGTAGTAATCCACAAGTTTTTCTTCACTTCAATGGCTTCTTCTCTTCGAATCCCCTTCAAGTTGTGTTTTGGGGTCTATTTATATGTTTTTGACAAACCCTAAACGTGTAGGGGATTTCTATTCCAACCGGGAAACACTTAAACTCTTCAAAACTCGAATTTAGCCGGAACAGGGGCCTGGCTAATGCCAGGCTAAGGCAGGAGTTTCAGCTCTAACGCCTGGCTAACGCCAGGCAGGGTCAGACGTTTCAGCTCTAACGCCTGGCTAACGCCATGCAGGGTCAGACATTTGGGCTCTGGCGCCCGGCTATAGCGCAGTGCACTTCTCCTCGCCTCTTGAGCGTATTTTTGATGTATTTGCATCCATTTAGCTCGGTTTCCATCTCCAATTCACCTACACATGAAATGGACTCCATTATGCACATAAAAAGTGTATTTTTATCATTAACGCACATAAAATGTAAAGTATATAACATGTTAAACTATTAATTCTAGCCTCACATCAATACCCCACACTTAAAAATTTGCTCGTCCTCGAGCACTCAAACTACACTCATGTACACAACTTATTAAGCAAATCCCTTAACACATTATACCAAGAATTTTTTTAACACATTTCAAGCACAGAAGTGTGACATCCTCGCCTCAATAATTGACTGACATATACCATGCTTTATTCACAATCCACTCACTACTCTAACATAGAGGTTAACAACATTACCTTTCCTTCGTGAATCATGTGCCCTCACCAAATTCAAGAGTTAGTTCCACACACAATGAAATTTAAGAACATAGGAACTTCAGATAGAAAGAATTCACTCACTCTCAGAAATAACATTCATATGCCATAAAAGATGCACCATAGGCTTGCCCGTAGTGTACTACTCTACTAATCGAGCTCATTCAGTCTAGGATCAAGTAGGACTTTATTTGGTTGTAATGTAGGCTACGGGACGGGTAGGATACATTTGGATATAAGAGTGACTACACCTCCCTACGCACTTTAATACACATACTTTAGCTTTTCAACCTCATACTTATATTAAACCCACTCCACCTTCACATAAATGTTAATACCCCATATTTCTTTAAGCACAATTACATCAAGAGTCACCACATATATTTTTCTTTCACAACAATACAACTATTTATTTTCTATATATATTATTTTTTTTGTCAAGTGACTCTTACTTTTTCGAACAGTGCACCTTTCTCCGCATTTCAATTATTCCCCTCAAAAACCAACCTACCACCCCACACTTTAACTTTTCCATATTTCATCACTTTTTCAGTGCTTACGAGAGGTGACAAGGTTCAAATATATGATCGATTCAAACAAAGGGGTATGGCTTGTAATGTGGTTGCCAAAGAAACAGGATTATAGGCTCAACGGGGTTAACTACGATACATAACAATTAGGTGGGTAAAATATACATAGTTGGCTCAACAAAGAAACGCCTATATCACTTCCAAGACTGAACAAAACTTCTATTTCGCTTTGCACACACACGGGGCAAGTTCTAGACATCAAATGCAATGCACAGAATAACATACAAACCTCACACACACTTGGCACATAACTCACTCAGGATTGGATCTATCACGACACTCCAGTCAAAGCAGTTAAGCAAATCTTAAGAATTCCTGATTTAAGGTATTTATCCTGGAGTCAAAAAAATTGAGCCTAAGCGTCACAACCAAAGTACTGACCATTCTCAAGGCATTAGCACGTTTCGAGATATTGCTACTATTAAGCCCTTAACCATGTGATTCCTACTCTTAAAAATTAAAAACTACCTACACCCGGTTCAATTAAAAACCCTTGGAAAAGAACCGTGGTCCAAAGAAAAACCAAGGGGGAATTACTACACTACCTAAAACAAAAAATCTTTTTGGTATTTTCTCTAGACTTACTTCCTTCAAGAAAACTGTCTAGGAGATCCATCGTCAGGAAGAGTCCACATATTTCTAATTAAATTTTTCTGCTTTGATCTACTTAAAAAAAATTACTAACCATAAAAGCTAAAAAAACTACTGACAAGAAAGCACACTAAACACAACAAATCACAACAAATATGTACAACACCCCACACTTAAATCATGCAGTGTCCTCAGTGCATCACATATAGACAAAACAAGAAATAAAAGTAAGGTGCAAGAAACTCCCTGATCCAAGTAGCTTCGCCATCCTTTCCATTAGTTTTGCTTCCCCTGCTCCTTCGAGCATCCGCTTGAATCACTTTATGCCTCCACTTTGAACTTATGAATTGGATCCCAAGTTTTGAATCTGCTCTATGATCATGCTCCTGGGGTGGTGAAACAAATCTACCTGGCCCAATAAAACAATGTAGTAATCTGCGCTTCTTGGCCTTTCGATAAAATGTGTGCCCCTTACTTTCTGGCAAGAAGAACTCCAGAATGTAGGCATCTTGTTATTTATCCCTCAACTTATCAGGTGGTTCGGATAACTCTATTTGCATATCATCATCCCAGCACAATGTGAAAAAACGGTTGGAGTGTGTACCAACATCTTCAACAATAATGACACTAGATTCAACAAATTATATATCATCGATGTCCTTAGTTAAATATAGTATCTTTTCTACCACATCATCATCCTCTGATTTCAGTTCCAACCTGGGTGGTTCCTTAATAGATTGCTTGGCCGGCGGGTTTTCTCTTTCCTCTACGTATAGTGACTCAAACTCAAGAGCCTTTGGCCATAACCCTTTTTTCTCAAGTGCTAACACCCAATCTGCCAGTTCTTCACCGTTCATATCATCTAGATTCATCAAACATTCATCCAAAGGGTCCCCCAACAGTCAGGGATGCATCATCTTTTTCTGAGATCACATTCACAACATCAATAAAAGAGCAGTTGGCGAACTCACTAGGTCGCCTCATAGACTTCTGCACGTTGAAAGTGATTTCTTCATCATTGAGCCTCATCTTAAGTTCACCAGTCTCACAATCGATAAGAGCTCTGCCTGTGGCCAAAAATGGCCTTCCCAAGATTATGGGAATTTCCTCATCCACTTTGCAGTCTAATATCACAAAATCAGCAGGAAATACAAACTTCCCCACTTGCACCAATACATCATCCAGAATACCTGATGGTCTCTTCACTGTCCTATCAGCAAGTTGCAGCAGCATGGAGGTGGGCCTGGATCTACCAATTCCCAGTCTCTTATATATGGCCAGCGACATCAGATTAATGCTGGCCCCCAAGTCACATAGAGCTTTGGTGAAAGCTAAGTTGCCAATGGTACTAGGAATTGTAAAACACCCTGGGTCAGACAACTTTTCAGCAATAGGGCACGTCACCACCGCACTACAAGTCTGAGTAAGAGTGACAATAGCTAGATCTTGGAAGTCAAATTTTTTGGACATCAAGTCCTTCATCATTTTAGCGTAACCAGGCATTTCCTTCAACACATCAATCAATGGGATATTTCCCTGTATTTGCTTTAGCATGTCCAAGAACTTTTTGTATTGTTCATCCTTTTGGTATTTGGCCAGCCTCTGAGGGAATGGAGCTGGCAGTCTCTTTTTTCCAGTGATTTGGGACTTTTATTTCTCAGCCAACACCTCAATTACCGGCTTCTGGGCTATCTCCACTTCTTTTTCAGTCACACTCTTTGCACTGGGTTCTCCTTCAGTAGGTTGCACTGTTACCTTGGTCAAGTTTGTTGAATCATCAAGTTCAATCGGCATGGGTACCAGTGTCTCGGCCTATCTTCTTTCACGATCTCTCTCTAGTTCCAAGTTTAATTCTCTGCCACTGCGGAGAGTCACTGCCATAAGCTGCTTTGGGCCCTGGTCTATAATATTTTACCTGAGTATCTGCATGTAAAGTTCCAAGAGGACGATTGTTCACTGCCATAGATATCTGGCCCAACTGTACTTCAATATTTTTAATAGCTGCATCATCTATATCTACTCTCTCACTGATTTTGGCATTTGACCCAATAACCTGCTGCATCATAGCTTCTAACCTGGAAAATCCATCTTCTTGCTTTCCCCCCTGTTGATGCTGAGGAGGGTAGTATGCTTGTTGTTGATTCTGATGGTTATAACCTTGTGGCCTCTGATACGGTGCTGCATTACCTTGTTGTCCCCTGACACCCATATTTCCACTGTTCTACTGTTGGTGGGGTGGTCTATATGGTTGAACTTGCTGACCCCAGTTCTGCCCCCTTGTCTCTGGCTTCCATAATTCGACACATAATTCATATTTTCTGGATAAGGAGGGTGATGACATTCTGCATTCCAGTGATTACCAAGTGGTTGACTAATGCAAGATGTGCATAAGCCCCCATTGGTTGTGTCTACGATGTGTACCTGCTGCTTTTGTCCTGATTCTTCCACCTTCTTAGTAAGTATACTCATCTGTGTTATCAAGGTGGCCACGTTCTCTGCAATAGTATTAGATGGATCGAATGACACTGAGTGAACTACAAGAGTAATGGGTGCATTCCTTGTTGTCCATCCTGAATTCTGTGCCATTTTATCAAGTAAGATTTGACTTTCTCTCCACGTTTTGCTCAAGAATGCTCCACCAGCCGAAGCATCAACATTTGCTTTAACAGTATCAGCCAAACCCATATAAAAATGCTGCCCCAACATTTGCTCTGGAATACCATGATGTGGACAGATAACCAGCATCCCCTTAAATCGTTCCCATGTCTCTTGCAGTGTTTCAACTGGTTTCTGTCTGAAGCTCAAGATTTCATCAATTTGTTGAGCAGTCTTGTTGGGTGGATGAAACTTGTTCACGAACTGTTTGACTAACTCCTCCCATGTGGTAATGGAATTGATGGGGAGAGAGTTCAGCCAAGTCTGGGTCGCGCCAGTCACTGAGAATGGAAACAACAACAGTTTTATTGCCTCCTGAGTGACGTTTGGATGCCTCTGTGTTTTGCAAATTGACAGGAAGATTTTCAAATGGTGCTGGGAGTCTTCGATGTATGACCCTGAGAATAGTCCCTTGTTCTGCAATAAGTGCAGCATATTGTTTGTTATCTGGAAGGACTCGGCCTGTATCTGAGGAACCAGTATCGCTGTGGCCAAATTCTCAGCTGTGGGTTGTGCCCAGTCATATGGGGGAGCCTCTGCCCCTATGTGAGTGACTGGGTCTACCACATCATCCCCATTATTGTTACGGTTGTGTGGATCTTCCATATCGGTTTCAATTTGTTCAATTTGTGGTTGATGTTTGCTTTTCCGGTTGGTCCGGTTTAGGTCCTTCAAAATTTTCTCGGGGTCTGATAAGGCTTCAACTACTTCACCAGTCCTCGATGAGTTTCTAGGCATGCACCTGCAACACGTTAGCAAACGTTAAACTTTCAATGTAAAACAAATGAAAATTTTAAAGAAAATTGACTATATTTCAGAATTTTTTATTTCTTCTAACTCAATTGATAATACTGTTAATTCCCCGGCAACGGCGCCAAAATTTGATCACGCTCAACTATGTATAATAAAAAACTAAACGGGCGTTGCAAATATAATCCGGGGTATTATGCCCAGAGTCGATCCCACAGGGAATTTACGTATCAATAAGGTCTTTAGAATACGCAACTTTTACTCAATCAATTCTCTCAAGACTTTTTTAATATAAATTGGTGGTGTTTTACTAATTCTACTGACAGTGATAATAACTAGCAATTACTAACAATGTGTTGTAAACAATTATAATAAAGGTCTAAGGTTATCGTTTCCCCCATTGGTGAACTTCCTTCTCGGATACTTCTTATAGTTTGATTAGTTGTCTCTATCAATCATGAACACTCTATCAACCATAAATCTCTCTCAAGTAATTATGATAATTTACTAGACGCACTCTCTCAAGTTACGCTAGCTAGATTGCATTACAGTTCACTTTAGATTGCACCCGAGGTATCGTTATCTCTAATCCAACCTCTAAACCCTCGGTTATGACTTTCGTCTATACTCTGGGAGTGGTGTTGTTCAAACAATTACCTAAATATGCACTCTCTCTCAAGTAGATACATAATAAATAGGCACAGCTAATTGAGGGCCCTTCAATCAACTACAACAAGAACGTAGTTGAACAAATAGAGATTAATCAACCAATCAAAACTATGTTAATATCACAATAAGTTTATCTCCCAACGGGTTCTACCAAAACCCTAGATTAAGAACTTAGCTACTCATATTCATAAGAATCAATTCTAAAATAACTTGTATAATTGAACTACAAAATAATAATTAAAAGCTATAAAAATCAATGTTTGCTTCACTGAGTACTAATCCACAAGTTTTTCTTCACTTCAATGTCTTCTTCTCTTCGAATCCCCTTCAAGTTGTGTTTTGGGGTCTATTTATATGTTTTTGACAAACCCTAAACATGTAGGGGACTTCTATTCCAACCGGAAAACACTTAAACTCTTCAAAACTCGAATTTAGCCGGAACAAGGGCCTGGCGTTTGGGCCCTGGCGCCTGGCTAACGCCAGGCTAAGGCAAGCGTTTCAGCTCTAACGCCTGGCTAACGCCAGGCAGAGTCAGGCTTTTCAACTCTAACGCCTGGCTAACGCCAGGCAAGGTCAAGCGTTTGGGCTCTGGCGCCCGGCTATATCCCGGTGCACTCCTCCTCTCCTCTTGAGCGTATTTTCTATGTATTTGCATCCATTTAGCTCGATTTCCATCTCCAATTCACCTACACATGAAATAGACTCCATTATGCACATAAAAAGTGTATTTTTATCATTAACGCACATAAAATGTAAGGTATATAACATGTTAAACTATGAATTCTAGCCTCACATCAGGCATGCCTCACAGTCACTCATAATAAGCCCCTCGGGCTTACCTCTCCATCACTCGTAATCAGTCACTCAGCACCTTACAATCACTCATGCCTCCCAATCACTTGTCACTCGGCACTCGGTGCGCTCACTGGGGGTGTGTGCAGACTCCGGAGGGGATCTTTCAGCCCAAGCGCTAATATCAAGCCACCTCGTGGCGCATCATATCCTCACAATCAGGCCCTCGGCCTCACTCAGCAGAACCTCTCAAAAAGCCCCTCGGGAAAATCAGTAAAACAGGGTACTCGACCCAAAATATCATTTTTAAATCTCAAGTAGTGTAAATCAGGTTGAGTTTCGAAAATAGTAAGCACAATGTGACTGAGTGAAATCATCACTGAATAGTGAGTAAAATAGTAGTAAAAAGCCCCCAAGGGGTCTAAACAGATCGGCACGAGGCCCCAAACACGGATTATAGCCCAAATATTTCAACAATCTTTAGAGCATAATTTAACATAAGGTTTTGAGTAAAATATGCAACTCATTAGTTGCCGTAGAGTGGACCTAGTCCAATCCAAAAATCAGTGCGCGCCACATACTCGTCATCCGACATGTGCGCCATTCTAAAATCAGTGAGAAATACGTAGTCCGGGGTTTCATACCCTCAGTACAAGATTTATAACCATTACTTACCTCTACCGGTCCACAACACTAGTCCGCTATGCTCTTGCCCCTCAATTGGCTCCCGATTTCTCCGAATCTAGCCAAAATCAGTTTAACATCATTAATATATACTAAAGGAACACAACCCAATCGAAAACTATCAAATTATACAAGAATCTCAAAATTCGGTAAAACCCGAGCCTCGAGGCCCGGGCCCACGTCTCGGAATTCGATAAATTTTACATCACTAGAAACCAAGCCCTCCCATGATTCTACACATACCAAAAACACCACAATCGGACCCCAATTGCCTACCCAAATTGCCAAAAGAATTTTTCAATCCTCCACTCCTTTTTCCCAACCTTTTCCTACTTTAATCCTTCAATTTACAAGCCTAATCTGAACAAAATAGCATAGAAATGACTTTAACAACCTGGGAACTTACCTTGATTGAGGAACCACAAATTTTTTCTTCAATTTGCCTTCAAAAAAGCTCCAACCGCATGGAACAATGGTGAAATGAATAAAATTTCACGGAGGTCTCTTTTATACTGTTCTGCCCAGCAATTCCGCACCTGCGGACACTTAATCGCACCTGCAGACCCACACCTGCGGTCCCAGGTGCGCACCTGCGCAATCCCACTAACGGACCAATTCTCGCACCTACGACCACTTCTCCGCACATGCGTCTTCGCAGGTGCGACCATCTCTTCGCACCTACGGATTTCCCCTGCCTAGCCTCCTTTCGCACCTGCGCATGGCCTTTCGCACGTGCGACATCGCACCTGCAGCTACCCTTCCACAGGTGCGGCCAACACCAGAAACTTACACCAACAACCATTTGTTGTAATTTTCCAAGTTCAAAACTCCGCCAAACATCCGAAATCAATCTCGAGCCCCTCGGGGACCCAACCAAACATACCAACACACCCCATAGCATTATTCCAACTTAGTCGAGCCGTCGAAACACTAAAAACAACATGAAAACACCAAAATTACATCAAATTCAAGCCTATGAACTTTGAAACTTCCAAATTTTTCCAACTACGCCGAAACCAACCGAAACATCTCCGATTGACCTGAAATTTTGCACACATACTCAAAATGACATTACCGACCTGCTCCAACTTCCGGAATCCCATTCCAACCCCGATAGCCTATTTTCCACTACCTACCGAAAATCGCCAAAAACTAACTTTCGCCAATTCAAGCCTAATTCTACACCGGACATCACAATTTCATTCCGAACACACTCCTAAGTCCTAAATCACCTAATGAAGTTATCCAAGCCATAAAATCCGCATTTCGAGGTCGTTCACCAATAGTTGACTTTTTCAACTATTAGGTTACTTTAAGAGACTAAATGCCTCAATTCTCACCATGACCACTCCGGACCCAAACCAACTGACCCAACACAACAAAAACAGGCTAGCGATATATGACAATGCATAAATGGGGGAAACATGGTAAATCACGAAACGACCGGCCGGGTCGTTAGATCCTCCTCCTCTTAAGCAAACGTTCGTCCTCGAACTGGTCTAGAAATATAACCGGAGTCTCGAATAAGTAAGGATATCTGGCCCGCATCTCCGGCTCGGTCTCCTAGGTGGCATCCTCCACCGGCTGCCCTCTCCACTGAACCTTCATTGAAACTATATCCTTAGACCTCAGCTTCCTGACATGTCGACCCAAAATAGCCATTGACTCTACCTCATATGACATATCACCCTCGAGCTGAACCGTGCTAAAGTCCAAAACATGAGACGGGTCACCAACATACTTCCGGAGCATCGAAACATGGAATATCGGATGAATACTCGATAAACTGGGAGGCATAGCAAGCCTATAAGCCACCTCCCCAACCCTGTGAAGCACCTCAAATTTCCCAATGAACCTGGGACTCAGCTTCCCCCTCTTCCCAAATCTCATAACACCCTTCATGGGTGACACCTTCAGCAACACCTTATTCCCTACCATGAAAGACACATCTCGGACCTTTCGGTCCGCATAACTCTTCTGCCTAGACTGCGCCGTTGGAAGCCGTTCCTGAATCAACTTCGCCTTACCTAACGCATCCTGAACCAAGTCTGTTCCCAATAGCCTAACCTCGCTCGGATCAAACCAAACAACTAGAGATCTGCACCTCCTACCATATAAAGCCTCATACGGAGCCATCTGGATTCTTGACTGATAGCTGTTATTATATGCAAACTCCGCTAGTGGCAGAAACTGGTCCCATGAACCACCAAAGTCAATCACACAAGCACACAACATATCCTCCAAAATCTGAATGTTACGCTCCAACTGCCCGGAGGTCTGAGAATGAAACGCTGTACTTAACTCAACCTGAGTACCCAAATCTCTCTGTACGGCTCTCAAAAACTGAGATGTGAACTGAGTACCTCTGTCGAAAATGATAGAAACTGGAATCCCATGCAATCGGACAATCTCCCTGATATAAATCTCAGTTAACCTCTCCGAAGAATAAGTAGTACCAACAGGAATGAAGTGCACGGACTTGGTCAGCCGATCCACAATAACCCATATATCATCAAACCTCCTCGAAGTCCGTGGGAGTCCAACTACGAATTCCATGGTGATCGGCTCCCACTTCCACTCCGGAATATCAAATCTATGAAGCAATCCACCTGGTCTCTGGTGCTCATACTTGACCCGCTGATAGTTGAGACACCGAGTCACAAACTCCACAATATCTTTATTCATCCCCCTCCACCAATAATGCCCCCTCAAATCCTGATACATCTTTGCGGCACCCTGATGGATGGAATACCGCGAACTATGGGCCTCTGCTAGAATCAAATCTCGAAGCGCATCTACATTGGGCACGCAAATCCAACCCTGCATCCTCATGACCCCATCATCACCAATAACCACATCCCTGGAATCATCGCGATGGACCCTATCCTGAAGAACAAGCAAATGTGGATCATCATACTGGCGTGCTCTAATCTGATCGTAAAGAGAATACCTGGAGGCTACATAAGCCAACACCCAGGGGGGCTCTGATAGATCCAATCTCACCAGCCAACCCACTAAGGCCTAAACATCAAGGGCTAATGGCCGCTCTGCTATTGGAAGGTAGGCTAGACTCCCCAAACTCTCTGCTCTGCGACTCAGGGCATCAACCACTACATTGGCCTTCCCCGGATGATATAAGATAGTGAGGTCATAATCTTTGAGAAGCTCTAACCATCTCCTCTGACGCAAATTAAAGTTCTTCTGCCTTAGTAGATACTGCAAACTATGATGATCAGTGAAAATATCACACTGCACTCCATACA
This sequence comes from Nicotiana knightiana, assembly GCA_005239525.1. Classification (NCBI taxonomy): domain Eukaryota; kingdom Viridiplantae; phylum Streptophyta; class Magnoliopsida; order Solanales; family Solanaceae; genus Nicotiana; species Nicotiana knightiana. The sequence goes on along the minus strand of ML382738.1, from coordinate 26,675 downwards.
AATGATGCCGCCAAATCTTCAAGGCATGAACAATGGCAGCTAACTCAAGATCGTGCACTGGATAATTCTTCTCGTGCACCTTCAACTGTCTAGACACGTAGGCAATCACCCTACCATCCTGCATCAATACCGCTCCCAAACCAACTCTAGAAGCATCACAATAGACTGTGTAAGAACCCGAAAAAGTAGGCAAAACTAGTACTGGAGCTGTGGTCAATGCTGACTTGAGCTTTTGAAAGCTCTCCTCACACTCATCAGACCATCTGAATGGAGCACCCTTCTGGGTCAATTTGGTCAAAGGCGAAGCAATAGAAGAGAATCTCTCCACAAAGCGACGGTAATATCCCGCTAAACCAAGGAAACTCCTAATCTCTGTAGCTGAGGACGGTCTGGGCCAACTCTGCACCACCTCTATATTCTTCGGATCAACCTGAATACCCTCACTAGACACCACGTTCCCAAGAAAGCTACCGAACCAAGCCAAAACTCACACTTGGAGAATTTTGCATAAAGTTTCTCCTCCCTCAACCTCTGTAACACAACTCTCAAATGCTGAGCATGCTCTTCCTGGCTACGAGAATAAATCAGGATGTCATCAATGAACACAATGACAAAAGAATCAAGGTAAGGCTGAAATACATTGTTCATCAATTGCATGAACGCAGCTGGGGCATTGGTTAACCCAAATGACATAACCAAGAACTCATAATGACCATATCTGGTCCTGAAATCAGTCTTCGGAATATCAGAATCCCGAATCTTCAACTGATGATACCCAGATCTCAAGTCAATCTTGGAAAACACTCTGGCTCCCTGAAGCTGGTCAAACAAATCATCAATGCGGGGCAAGGGATAACGATTCTTCATCGTAACTCATTTCAGCTGTCGATAATCAATACACATACACATGGACCCATCCTACTTCTTCACGAACAACACCGGTGCACCCCAAGGTGACACACTAGGCCGAATGAACCCCTTATCCAGGAGTTCCTGAAGCTGCTCTTTCAATTCCTTTAGCTTTGCTGGTGCCATACGATAAGGTGGAATAGAAATAGGATGGGTGCCTGACACCAAGTCAATACCAAAATCAATATCCCTGTCAGGTGGCATGCCTGGCAAGTCTGCAGGAAACACATCCGGAAAGTCATGACCACAGGAACTGAATCAATAGTGGGAGTCTCACCACTGACATCCCTCACAAAGGCCAAATAAGATAAAAACCCTTTCTCAACCATGCGCTGAGACTTCAGGTAGGAAATTACCCTGCTAGGCATATACTCAGAAGAACCTCTCCACTCAACCCTCAGACACCCTGGCATAGCTAAGGTCACGGTCTTAGCGTGACAATCAAGAAAAACATGGCACAGATATAACCAGTCCATGCCCAATATCACATCAAAATCGGCCATGTTGAGTAACAGTAGGTCCACTCGGGTCTCCAGACCCCCAATAGATATCGTGCACGACCGATACACACGGTCCACAACAACAGTATCGCCCACCAGAGTCGACACATGAACAGAGGTGACTAGAGACTCACGGGGAACATCCAGAAAATGGGAAAAATATGAAGAAACATAGGAATATGTAGAACCAGGGTCAAATAAAGCCAAGGCATCTCGGGCAACAGACTGAGACAATACCTGCGATCACGACATCTGAGGCCATAGTATCTGGCCTGGCTGGATATGCATACATGCGAGCCTTACCTCCCCCTGCTCGACCTCCCCCTCTAGGGCAGCCTTTGGATGACTGAATACCACCCCTAGCTACCTGGGCGGGCGGTGAAGTGACTGGAGCTAAAGTCAAAGGATGTCCCCTCTGCTGAGAAGAACCACCGGGACGGCGGGGACACTGCCTCCACACGTGCCCGAACTCTCCACACTCAAAATAACTCCCTGGAGCTGGAGGCGGGGACTGATAGAAACCCCTAGCACCCGAACGACCATTGGAAGACTCATGCATAGGAGAACTCTGAATTGGGGTTGCTCGAGCTGCACTCTGAGCTGGGAGGGCACCAAATGAAGTACGGCCTGACTGAGAACCACGGGGACCATGCCCCAAAGATGCATCACTATACACTGGGCGGGCTGACTGAGGAGGCTTGAATGAATGACCCCTACCCTTCTGAAACTGCCCCTGAAGGGAGCATCACTAGAATTTCCCGAACCACGAGGCCTCTTGGCCTCCCTCTCCTCCCGCTCCTGGCGGCGAACGGACTCAATATCTTGAGCTATGTCAACAACCTGCTCGAATGAAGCACCCGATACCCTCTCCCGAGTCATAAATAGCCGGAGCTGATAAGAAAGACCATCTACAAACCTCCTCACCCTTTCCCTATCAGTAGGGACAATCTCAGAAGCATGCCTAGCCAACTCGGAAAACCTCATCTCGTACTGAGTAACTGATAACTCTCCTTGGCGCAGCTGATCAAACTGCCTGCTCTGCTCCTCTCTGTGGGACTGAGGAACATACTTCTCCAAAAAGATCGTGGAGAACTGCTGCCAGGTGAGAGGTGCTGAATCAGCCGGCCTATGCCTCTCGAATGACTCCCACCAAGTAAAGGCAACACCCGCAAGCTGAAATGTAACAAATGAGACCCCACTGGTCTCCAAAATACCCGCAGTACGTAGTATCCTCTGGCACTTATCTAGAAACCCCTGGGCATCCTCGCCCTCTGTATCGCTGAAAGTCAGAGGCTGAAGTCTGCTGAACCTCTCCAACATGCGCTGCTCGCCCTTAGGCATAGCAGGGACCACATAATCCTGGACCGGAGCAACTGGCTGAGCTTGGGATGCTCCCGGTGCCTGAATACCCCGTGTAGCCTGCTCAGGTGCCCGGGCAGCTGGAGTCTGATTGCCTCCCCCGGCCTGAGTTGTGGTGACAGTAGAAGACATGGCGACTGCCTGAGCCAAATTGGTGCACACTGTCAATATTTGAGACAGGGTCTCTTGAAGACCCGGAATAACCATAGGCACTGGCGATACCTGAGCCTGCCCCACTGGAACACCATCGGCAGGAACTTGATCCTGATCGATAGGGGGATCCTGTGGTACTGTCCCGGCTGCTGCGCGGCCTGGCCTCCTACCTCTACCACGACCTCGACCGTGGCCTCGACCTCTCGTTGGTCTAGCTAGCGTCTGGTCACTCTGATCGGTATGGTGTGTCCTCACCGTCTGTGAGAGAATGAAACAACGTAAGTTCAGATTTCAAGAATCAATAGATTAGCACGAAAGAGTTCAAGAAAGATAGAAATGTTTCCTAAAAGTTCGGCAACCTCTCGAAGATAAGTACAGACGTTTCCGTACCGATCCGCATGACTCTACTAAACCTTCTCATGACCATTGAGTCCTATGTAACCTAGACTCTGATACCAAACTATCACGACCCCAATACTTAAACCGGGCGTGATGGCGCCTATCGTGGAACTAGGCTAGCCAATAACCACATGTTTACCAGTTTCTTTCAAATTCCCAATCAATTCAAGCATTTCATAACATATACAGAGTTTACTAAATACATTAGGCCAATACACAGTGCAACCAACCCCAAAACCCGGAGCCAACATGTCATGAGCATCTAAGAAAAATAAACCAAAGGTATACTATTATAATACAAAACCTCCGAGTAAATAGCTAGATACAACAAGAAGGGAAAACAGAGATGTTGTGGATGCTGAACAACTACCTCTATATCCCGCACTCTGGTTCCGCACGGAAAAGATAGCTAATGCTCGGTATCTGCACCTGAATCTGCACACAGGGGTGCAAGGAGTAATGTGAGTACGCTAACTCAGTAGTAATGAAAATAAATCAAGTCTAAGCGGCAAGGAAACACATAAAAATCAATGTCATCAATTCACAATATGCACAACCTTACTTTGCAACAGTATAAACATAGATATATGAAATCGTCATGCCTTAAAACCAACTTCAGAAAAATCCTTTGAAGAATGTATATTTGTAACAACTTCAAACCGAAAGATTTAGTATGAAAATGAAATGAATCATATAGAGGCCCCTCGGGCAAAACATATTTCATAAGCTCAGAGTGAAAGTAGTAAAATCATAAGTAGCCCCCCGGGCAAAACATGTATCATAATCAGCCCCTCGGGCATGCCTCACAGTCACTCATAATCAGCCCATCGGGCATACCTCACCATCACTCGTAATCAGTCACTCAACACCTCACAGTCACTCATGCCTCCCAATGACTCGTCATTCGGCACTCGGTGCACTCACTAGGGGTGTGTGTAGACTCCGGAGGGGCTCCTTCAGCCCAAACGCTAATATCAAGCCACCTCGTGGCGCATCATATCCTCACAATCAGGCCTCGGCCTCACTCAGCAGAACCTCTCAAAAAGCCCCTCGGGCAAATCAGTAAAACAGGGTACGCGACCCAAAACATCATTTTTAAATCTCAAGTAGTGTAAATCAGGGTAAGTTTCGAAAACAGTAAGCACAATGTGACTAAGTGAAATCATCAATAAATAGTGAGGAAAACAACAGTAAAAATCCCCCCAAGGGGTCTAAACAGATAGGCACGAGGCCCCAAACACGGCTTATAGCCCAAATATTTCAACAATCTTTAGAACATAATTTAACATAAGGTTTTGAGTAAAATATGCAACTCATTAGTTTCCGCAAAGTGGTCCTAGTCCAATCCAAAAATCAGTGCGTGCCACATACTCGTCATCCAACCTGTGCGCCATTTTAAAATCAGTGAGAAATATTTAGTCCGGGATTTCATACCCTCAGGACAAGATTTATAACCATTACTTACCTCTACCGGGCCACAACACTAGTCTGCTATGCTCTTAGCCCCTCAAATTGGCTCCCGATTGCTCCGAATCTAGCCAAAACCAGTTTAACATCATTAATATATACTAAAGGAACACAACCCAATCGAAAACTATCAAATTATACAAGAATCTCAAAATTCGTCCAAACCCGAGCCCCGGGCCCACATCTCGGAATTCGATAAATTTTACATCACTAGAAACCTCGTCCTCCCACGATTCTACACATACCAAAAACACCACAATCAGACCACAATTGCCTACCCAAATTGCCAAAAGAATTTTCCTATCCTCCACCCATTTTCCCAATCTTTTCTTACTTTAATCCTTCAATTTACAATCTTAATCTGAACAAAATAGCATAGAAATGATTTTAACAACCCGGGAACTTTCCTTAACTGAAAAGCCACAAATTTTCTCTTCAATTTGCCTTCAAAAGAGCTCCAACCGCAGGCGACAATGGTGAAATGAATAAAATTTCACAGAGGTCACTTTTATATTGTTCTGCCCAGCAATTCCGCACCTGCGGACACTTAATCGCACCTGCGGACCCGCACTTGCGGTCCCAGGTGCGCACCTGCGCAATCCCACTAACGGACCAATTCTCGCACCTGCGGCCACTTCTCCGCACCTGCGTCTTTGCAGGTGCGGCCATCTCTTCGCACCTGCGGATTTCCCCTGCCTAGCCTCCTTTTGCACCTGCGGCTACCCTTCCGTAGGTGCGGCCAACACCAGAAACTTACACAACAGCCATTTGCTGCAATTTTCCAAGTTCAAAACTCCGCCAACCATCCGAAGTAAATCCCGAGCCCCTCGAGGCCCCAACCAAACATACCAACACAACCCATAGCATTATTCCAACTTAGTCGAGCCTTCGAAACACCTAAAACAACATGAAAACACCAAATTACATCAAATTCAACCCTATGAACTTTCAAATTTCCAAATTTCACCAACTACGCCGAAACCAACCGAAACACCTACGATTGACCTGAAATTTCGCACACATACTCAAAATGATAGTACGGACCTGCTCCAACTTCCGGAATCCCATTCCGACCCTGATAGCCTACTTTCCACTGCCGACCAGATATCGCCAAAAACTAACTTTCGCCAATTCAAGCCTAATTCTACACCAGGCATCACAACTTCATTCCGAACACACTCCTAAGTCCCAAATCACCTAACAAAGCTATCTGAGCCATAAAATCCGCATTCCGAGGTTGTTCACCAATAAGTCAACTCTTAGTTGACTTTTTCAAGTACTAGGCTACTTTAAGAGACTAAATACCTCAATTCTCACCATGACCACTCCGGACCCAAACCAACTGACCCAACACAACAAAAACATGTTAGAAATCTATGAAAAATGCAGAAATAGGGGAAACGGGGTAAATCTCACGGAACGACTGGCCGGGTCGTTATAGTGCATCTGATGCAAACTGTGAGGATCATGACCTACTGATCCACCACGATAACCTGAGTGACCTAGCTGAGCCTGCCTGAATGGACGGCCTCTACCAGGCTAAGGCTTCCTCCTGAAGGAACCCCACCAAAACTCCCAGATCCTCGAGACCTCTTGGCCTCCCTCTCGATTTTCTCCTGGCGGCGAACCGACTCAATCTCTCTGGCAATGTCAACCACCTCCTCAAAAGAAGCTCCAGATACCCTCTCTCTGGTTAGAAAAAACTGAAGCTGATAAGTGAGGCCATCAATGAACCTCCTGATCCTCTCCCTATCCATGGGAACTAGCCAAATAACATGATGTGCCAACTCGGAGAACCTCATCTCATACTGTCACGGTCATTTCCTCTTGGTGCAACTGCTCGAACTCCCTGCGCAGCTCCTCCCTGCGGGACTGCGGTATATACTTTTCCAGGAACAGAACAGAGAACTGACGCCAAGTAAGGGGCGTTGCATCAGCATGTCTACGCCTCTCATAGGCCTCCCACCAAGCGAGTGCAGCTCCTGCTAACTGGAAGGTAGTAAACGGGACCCTACTAGCCTCCAGTATCCCTGTTGTGCTAAGGATCCTCTGACACTTGTCCAAAAAGCCCTGGGCATCCTCGCCCTCAGTACCACTGAAAATCGAAGGCTGAAGTCTACTAAACCTCTCTAACCTGCGTTGCTCGTCATTTGCCAAAGCTGGGACAACAAACTCCTGGGCTGGGGAAACCAGCTGGACTGGAACTGTCCCCGGTGTCTGAAGCCCCTAAGTAACCTACTCAGGTGTCCGGGCAGCTGGAGTCTGAGTGCCTCCCCCTGCCTGAGAAGTAGCGGTAGTAGTAGACATGGAGACTGCCTGTGCAAGACTGGTGCACATGGTTAGAATCTAAGCAAGGGTCTCCTGAAGACCCGGAATCACAATAGGCACTATCAGTGCCTAAGCTTTTCCCACTGGAATCACAACGGCAGGAACCTGGCCCTGAATAGTAGGAGGGCCCACATGTGTTGTCCTGGCTATTGCGAGACCTGCACCCCTCCCTTGGCCACGGCCTCGACCCCTCACCGGTCCAGCTGGTCTCTGATAACCCCGATCGGTAGTGCGATTTCTCACCATCTATGAGAGAATGAAGCAACAGGAATTAGTTCCAGAAATCAACAGATTCGCACGATAGAATTTAAGAATGTGAGATTTTTCCTAAGGGTTCTGTAGCCTCTCGAAGATAAGTACAGACGTCTTCGCAAGACTCTACTAAACCTGCTCATGACTGGTGAGACCTATTTAACCTAGAGCTCTGATACCAACTTGTCATGACCCAATTTGGGAGTCGTGATGGTGTCTGTCGTAGAACCAGGCAAGCCACCCATTTTATCTAAGCTAAATTAAATCCCCAGTAAGAATACAATTTTTAAACAAAATTACTGATAATACTAATAATCTGAAGTTTGAAACAATATCTGAAACAAAATTTAAAATCTCCAACCCCGTATCCAGTGTCACTTAGTCATGAGCTGCTATAACATAAAGCAAGGAAAAGGAGAAATGGACAACATAGTCTCAAAATAAATAACAACAGGTAGAATAAGAAAGAGAAGACGAGGTTGCGATCGCCAGCTGCTACCTCGATGACTCCAATAAAACTCTGACAGCTGCTCAGTATCCACTACCGAGTCCTAGTGTACCTGGATCTGCACACAAGGTGTAGGGGGTAACGTGAGTACACCAGCTCAGAAGTAACGAACCCAAACTATGGGCTGAGAGGTAGTGACGGACTAAACCTCAGAATTTACAATAGACAGTATACAGAAATTAGACATGCCAACAGTTTATCAGAATAAGTAAATATGCCAAGTATACCAATATACTCTACATGCCATCATAAAGAAAAATTGTATGAAACCAGCGTGGATATGCACATAATGTTCACAACCCTCATACAACAGTCCACTCAGTACCATATATGGCTCTCAGGCCCAGGGAAGGTCCATCTTGGAAGGTACATATTCATCGATGACCGTAGTCACTCCGTACTGAGGAAAAAAGGCCAATCCAGCCCCACGGAGAAAGTTCATCTCCGGAATACAACACTCGGACAAGATCCATGTCCAGGGATGATCCATCCCTCACATAACATCCATTTCGGACACGATCCATGCCCAAGAAAAATCCATCCCTCAACATGAATGCGCTCACTGAGGGTGTAAAGACTCCGGAGGGGCCCTAGTGGCCCAAGGGCTATATCAAGCCAACGAAGGCATGATTTAAGTATCTCTGTGGTGTGCAGTCCGATTTCAAAACTATCTCAATAACAAGATCTCGGCCTCACTCAGTCATTACTCTCCAGTCTCACTCACATGGATCACAGATGCCTTCATCAATCCGAAACAAGGATAAGTATGCATATAATTAACAATACTAAGACTGAGGTATGCTGTGATATGCTATAACAGGACTGAGTATATGAAATCAAATAATCAACAAATGAGACAGTAATATATGACCACTTGGGCCTCAGCATATTCGGCGTGAAGCCTAACATTTATACTTAACATGATTTCTAACAGGTTCACAATTACTACATTAATAGAAGTGCGGCTATCGATCAGTAATAGCTATTAGACAATACCATGGGATGAGCCAGGACACAAATACTCGGTGCACGCCCGCACGCCCGTCACTTAGCATGTGCGTCACCTCAATTATAATCTTAAATCATTTAGCTCAGCGTTTCGAACCCTCAGAACTATGTTTGGAAACGTTACTTACCTCAAAACCGGCTAAAAACCTAGCCCTCAATGCCTTTTCCTCTAGAATGGGCCTCCGAGTGCTCCAAATCTACCAAAAATCAGATTCATATCATTATAATATGCCAAGGAATGAAACCCATTCGAAATTTACCAAATTTACCCCAAAATCCCGAATTGGCCAAACCCGACCCCCGTACCCACGTCTCAGAATTCGATAAAATTTACATAACTAGAATCCTTATCCTTCCACGAGTCTACCCATATCAAATTTACCAAAATTCGACTTCAAATACCCATTCAAATCATCAAAAGAATTTTGTCAAATTTTCCTCCCATTTTCCCCCAATTTCCACTTTGATTCCTCAAATTACATGGTAAAAATCAAGACTAATTCATGAAATTAGGCCAAAAGTGATTGAAGAACACTTACCACAAGAATCCCACTGAAAATTCCTTATAATTCCACCTTCTCCCGAGCTCTCTAATGGGTTTTTGAAAATATGGACTAAACCCTCATTTTTGAACTTAAAATAATCTGCCCAGGCCAGTTTCATTCATCGCAATCGTGGACTTCCAATCGCGATCCCAGAGAGTAACTAACACGCCCCCAGAATTCCTTCTACGCGAATGCAAGATCCTTCTTGCGATCGCGGACCTCAACCAACTCAACCTACGCGATCGCGGTTGGCTTCACGCGACCGCGTAGAGATACGCTCAACACCTGACGCTTAGCTTCTTCTACGCGGACGTGAAGTCACCCATGCAATCGCAGTGACTAAGCTGCCCAAACTCTGCGATCGCGAACACACTTATGCGATCGCAGAGAGTAAAATCCTGCCTGCCTCAACTTGTGCTACGCGATCGCGATTGCTCTCACGCGATCGCAGAGAAGAAACACTTGCTGCATAAAAACCAAAAACCAACAACTCCTAAGGCCCAAAAATGCCCGTTTGAGCATCTGAAACACACCCGAGGCCCTCGGGACCTCGACCAAACATACCAAAACACACCATAACACCATCCAAACTTAGTCGAGCCTTCGAAACACCAAAAACAATGCAAAAACACCAAAATCACATCAAATTCAAGCCTATGAACTTTGAAATTTCTAAATTCCACCAAGGATGCCGAAATCATCCAAAACACCTCCGATTGACCTGAAATTTTGCACACATATCCAAAATGACATTACGAACCTGCTACAACTTCTGGAATTCCATTCCAACCCCGATAGCCTATTTTCCACTGCCGACCAGAAATTGCCAAAAACTAACTTTCGCCGATTCAAGCCTAATTCTACATCGGACATTAGAACTACATTCTGAACACACCCCTAAGTCTCAAATCACCTAATTTAGCTATCCGAGCCATAAAATCTACATTCCGAGGTCGTTTACCCAATAGTCAACTTCCGGTTCACTTTTTCTAACTATAAGGCCAACTTAAGAGACTAAGTGTCTCATTTCTCACCATGACCACTCTGAACCCGAGTCAACCAACCAACGCCATACAAAAGAGATGAACCACACAAGCAATGAAGCCGAAATGGGGGAAAAGGGTTAAACTCTCGGAACGACCAGCCGGGTCGTTACATCTAGTTATCTGATTTTACACCTTCTAGTTTGAAGTAATAGTTTAGTTTGATATTGGTTTGTGAGGGTAGTAGAAGGTACTTGAGTGTAGGAACTTTGTTTGGTTGTTTTTACTGTTCGGGGACTGTTTAAAGTATAATACTCCAAGACCCTGTCCCTAGTTGGTAAAAGAAGACTGTTTCTTGGACAGAATTTTGGTTTTGGACAAATTTTCTGTCAAAAAAGTGATCATTTTTGACAGATTTTTGGTAAAACAAAATCTGTCCCAAGAGTCCTTTGCCTCTCCTATAAAGGTGATGTATTTACACACTATCTTTACACACTCCACACATCTTGAACTCTAAAAAAGACATATCTTTTGCACACATTGTTAAAAATATCTTTTCACACATTTGAGAGAGTAAAATATCAAGTGAACACTCATACTGCTAAATTTTTATGGTCCACTTTGGTTTAATTTGCAGTTGATCCTGCTGTTGCGCTGCTGCTGTTGCTATTCGTTTTGCTGAAATTCAGTCCCTCCATTGCTAATATATTCTTTCTGTTGATCAGGTACTTCCTCAATTGTTGAACTACTTTTTGGATCAAGAGTGGATGGAAATAAAGTGATTCAAGTCCTTTTAGTATATTGTGTTTGTGTATGATCCGTCTTATTTTAAGTACCAAGCATGTATAAGAGTTAGTTGAACTTTTTTTAGTCATTGACGCGTTTAAATGATGTTTAGGTCGTTGTTTTATTGCTTGAATACTTACTACATTGAGATTATGTTTATGACCAAGTAGGAACCCATAATTTGATGTTAGTATTCAAAGCTTGCATCTTTATCACTTCTACTTTAGGTTATTGATTAAAATCAGTTGAGAAGGCTTCTATATCTTGCTGAAATTTTTTTGGTGATAATTTGTAGATTTTGGATAAGTGTACTTTAAGCTTAAAGCTCTAGTTCTCAACAATAGTGGAGTTACTTTTTCGGTTTAATTTTTGTCTGCTTAAGGCCTGTAGTTAATTGAGTTGGTATGGGTTATTCATCTTCAAAAGGAATGAGTATCTAAAAGTTTTTAATTAGTTTACTATTGCAATTATTGTTAAATTAAAAGGAAAAAAAGGGATACACTAGTAGGTTATTAGTTGATTTGTAGTGGTGGATAGACTTTAATATGTATGGGCCAAAGTGAACTCAAATTCAGCCAGGCCCATTATGAGGTTAAGCATGCTGGTAGGGCTATTTATCATTAATAAAAGGTAGCTTAATTCAGAAAATAATAGAATTGGTCTAGCAACCCAATAATAAAGAAAATGGCCCAATGTCATTTTAAATCCAACAAACAAAGCTGGTCCAAGTTTCAAATTACAAGCTTTTCAAATAGTTTTAAATTCATCATATTTTCTTTTAATAATTGTATAACTTAATTACCTATGTAATTTAATCACCTTAATAATTAATTGAAACGTTAGACAATTAGTAGACGCGCTTTAAATCACGGAATCGCTTGCGTAGAGTAAGTTTAACATTCAATAAAATTAATTCAATAATCTCATATCATTTCTACTAGCTTTAATTGATTCCTAATTTAATTAATCCTTTTGTTAAAATTGCGGACTCTCTTGCGTAGGCGATAGTTAATTTCTAATTAGTTCCTTTAAATATAATAACTTTTATTTTCAAATGTAATAACGTACTAATAATCTTCGTCATAACTGTAGATTCGCTTGCGTAGCGCTGTTATGATAAAATTAACAAATTTCGTCTCGATCCTGCATTCGCTTGCGTAGTATGATTATGACAATGTTATTTTGTCCAATATCATTTTTCTTGCTAAATCTAATAATCAAGAAGTAAAAGCGAATAGGTAAAACATGAAAATCTTATAAATCACAGTTTGTTCAAAATTAATTCAAGCCAAGTTTTAAGTCAATAAGGTGACCATGCTAGAACCACGGGACTCGAGGACTGTCTTACATTTCTCCCCGGTCAACAGAATTCCTTACCCGAACTTTATTTTCGCGGACCGATAAAATAGAATCAAACTTTCCTTTGACTAAGGATTCAAATAAAAGGTGACTTGGAACACCGGAAAAAATAAATTCCAAGTGGCGACTCTGTAAATAAAATAATTTCTACTCAAGTTTGTCACTTTAATTGAAAAAACTCTTTAACCCACAATCCATAACACATATATCTTTTGGGGGTAAAAAGGGTGTGACAGCTCTGGCGACATTGCTGGGAACAACCAGAATTCAAGCTTGTACATGTTGACTTTTTATTTGGCTTCATTAATTTTGTATATATTGCGATTTGTTTGTGCCTAATGTGCTACTTGTTCGCTTTTTACGGCTTTGATATTGTTGAATTGTACATATAAATTATCTTCTCACGCACCTCCTCTGAGTCTTCTTGAATTTAAAAATTGGGCATTTGCTTGACATAGCCCACTTTCTTTGAGATAGCCGAGGTACTTTTCACCCGGTGAAGGATTTTAGTCACACATGTTTTAGGCGGGGGGCACCACCAGTTAGGACGGAAAGCAATGCTACTGGTATACTGACCCTCCTCGGCTCGAGTTGTCCGCTCGAGTAAGACAGTCTAGTACATTCTCCACTAGGATTTAAACCTAGAAGAACAAACCTCATGCCGGATATCCCTAGTAGGTTCGCTTTATTTGCATCACGTGCATTTAACTTAGCAAAACTCGACACAGGGGTCAGGTCCGTATAAGACAGGTATCCTCTTTGAGACCATCATGTCCACTTATGTGCTACTTGTTACATCATTTGGAAGGTTTGCTTGCGTTGTTGACCGGCTTTAGAAAATAGTTTAGCGGAATTATAAAAAAGAAAAAAATCATTCTCCTAGTTTAGTATAAATAATCCTTTTTTTACTAAGATTTTTTTGTAGTCTGGTGTGAGGTGTAAAGATAAACTTTCGTAAAAATCAAAAGAGAAAAATACTCGATTTCACCGAACTACACGGGTTTGATTCTCATCGGATGTGAGATACGTAGGCAACCTTTATCGGGTCCAACCCACAATTTTAAAAAAAAATTCAAAAATATTTCCTTTACTTCCTTCGGTAGAAAGTCTTTCTTTTAGACCATAATTTTCCAAAATTCAAAAAATATTTTTCTTTACTTCCTTCTTTATGAAAGTCTTTCCTTTGGACCCCAATTTTCAAAAATCCAAAAATATTTTCTTTTACTTCATACTTTAGAAAAGTCTCTCTTTGAGTCCCCAATTTTTAAAAAAAATCCAAAAATATCTTCTTTTAATTTCTTCTAAAAATCCAAAAAAAAAATAGTTTCATTATTCTTTAGAATTTTTTTTTCTTTCGAAAGTTGAAAAGAAAATTCAAGATCCAAAAAATATTTTCTTTAGAAGTCTTTCTTTCATAATTTTAACATAAAAGTCCAAAAATCCAAAAATATTTTTTCTTTCGAAATTCACCGAAAAAAATACTGAAAAAGAAAAAAGAAAATCGAAATCAAAAATATTTTCTTTCTTCTTTTGTAAGTCTTTCTTTCGAAAATTAAAAACGAAAGAATTCAAAATTCAAAAAAAAAGAGTTAGTTTATTTTCTTGAATCCTGATCTTCCCGAATTACGCAAGATCTAATTCATGTTCTCACATGATACGTAGGCAACTACCATCTGGTTCAGCCCACATTTAAAAAAAAGATCTTAAAATTCCACATGTGCATAAGATTTTCCTGAAAAAATGCTATTTTTGGTCACTTTTTACTGTTTTACACTCATATTCTGGTCACTTTGCCAAGACAACCTTAAAATCTTCCTCGGAAGTGCTGAAGGGTCTTTTTTTTTTTGTTGTAAAATAGATATTTTGTCCACCTTTTGTTCGATTTTTACCATTTTGCTTTTAAGATCGGCCATTTTTGTGGAGATTGCTTAAAACCTTCTGCGGAAGTGTCGAGAGACTGTTTTCGCAAAAAATAACCATCTTATCTAGTTTTGTCTGGTTATATTGTAACGACCCAGTCGGTCATTTTGAGAGTTAGCGTCTCGATCCCCTAATAACTGCTCCTCTCATGTCTATTTATGTTATTGAAACTTGTCCGAGTATTGAGTGGTAAAATTCGGAGTGATTTTGGACACATAGTCCTTAAATGTGGATTTTAGCTAGAGCTGTGTGAAGACAGATCCGGAATGGAATTCCGTTGACTCCGCTAGCTCCGTTGGGTGATTTCGGGGTTAGGAGCGTGTTCGGAATGTGTTATCGAGGTCAGTTGTAGATTTAGGCTTGAATTGGCGAAAGTTAGTATTTCGGCGATTTCGGCCGATAGGTGAAATTCTGATATCGGACTCGGAATGGAACTCCGAAAGCAACAGCATGTCCGTAGTGCCATTTATGACCTGTGTGCAAAATTTGAGGTCATTCAGATGAGTTTAGATGTGTTTCGGCATCGAATGTGAATTCTAGAAATTTCATAAGTTCTTAGGTTTGAATCTATGAATATTTGATGATTTTGATGTTATGAGATGTGTTTTTAAGGATCGACCAAGTTTGAATGAGGTATTAGGGTTGATTGGTAATTTTTGGTTGAGGTCCCGGGGGCCTCGGGTGTGTTTCGGATGTTCAACCGGGCATTTTTTGACCTAATAGCCTTAGCTGGTTTTCTGGTTTTTTTATAGCAGTATTTTGCTCTCTGCGATCGTAAGGGTTCACCCACGATCGCGTAAGGTAAAAGTGAGAGGTCCTGCGATTTGTTCTCTGCGATCGCAAGAAGAGGTCCGCGATCGCAGTGTGTTGGAATCTTGGTCTTCGCGATCAGATGACCTGGACTGCGTTCGCATAACGTATTCTTGGTCTGGGGGAGTTTCAATATTTGTTCTACGTGGTCGCATGACTCCAACCACGATCGTGTAGCTCTGGGTAGTGAAGGTCCGCAATCGCAGTCACGCAATTGTGATCGCGATGAAGGTTTTTAGGCGCGTGGCTGAATGCTCTCCACGATCGCGACTCATTGTACGCGATCGCATAGAAGAAATACCCGGGCAGTCTTTTAAAGACTCAAGTTCGAGGATTTATGTTATTTTCACCATTTTTGAATTTGAGAGCTCGAGATAGGCAATTTTTGGAGACTTTTGCACCTGGGTAACTTGGGTAAGTGATTTCTACCCAACT
This sequence comes from Nicotiana knightiana, assembly GCA_005239525.1. Lineage (NCBI taxonomy): Eukaryota > Viridiplantae > Streptophyta > Magnoliopsida > Solanales > Solanaceae > Nicotiana > Nicotiana knightiana. Next base: position 10,954 of record ML382738.1, on the reverse strand, counting down.
TAGATTAATTTCCACGATTCCTAACTTAAATCTAGTCTTTAAAATTCAAATTTGGGTGGAAAATTTGGGAAAAATTGGATGAACTTCATAGACCGAATAATTGAGTTTTGAATGGGGTTTTGACATCCGATTTGAGAGATTTTTATATGATTAGACTCGTGAGTGAATGGGTGTCCGGAAAATATAATTTTTACCCGATTCTGAGACGTGGGCCTGGGGACTTTTTGGGCGAATTTCCTAATTTCGCGTATTAGTTTCGAACTTATTAGTTATTTTGTTTCCTTGAAATGATATTTACACTATGCAATCGAATTGACTAGATTTGAGCCACCCAGATTTGGATACTCATGGCAAGAGCATGGTATTGAGTTGATTAGCGCAATCAAGGTAAGTAGCTTGCCTAACTCTGTGTTGGGGACTTCCCCTTAGGTATTTTTATACTGATTTTGTTATGTGGACGCCGTGTACGTGAGGTGACTAGGGCGTACACGGGTCATTGTTGCTAAAATTCCACTTTTCCTTCCATGGCATCACTCATTTTCATTCCTATATTACTGTTTCCTGTCTTAACTGAGTAGTTAGCTTAAGAATAAGCATGCCTACTTGTCCTTACTTGATTTCATCTTATTTGCTACTAGTTGCACCATGCTTAGGTAGTTTTACTTTATTCTTGCCTGTTGTTTTTCCTGAATTGTTTAATTAAGTCGTACTCGAAATACTTCTGCATTGCATATTTAAATTGGGACTACGGACCGAGATCCGTGAGCTTTCCCTATGTACTGCATTGCATATTTAAATTGGGACTACACATTGAGATCCGAGAGCTTTCCCCCTGTATTGCAATGCATATTTAAATTGGGACTACGGACGGAGATCCCGGAGCTTTCCCCCTGTACTGCATAGAATATTTAAATTGGGACTACAGACTGAGATCTGGGAGCTTTCCTCTTGTACTGCATTGCATATTTACTGTTGAGATATATGTTGTGCTGAGCCGAGGGCTCTCTTTCTGTTAGTAATTTTTTTCCAGTTTCCATTAATCCTGTTTATCATTGCTTATCTATATTTCACTATTTTAAATTTATAATTGACTTGTTTTAAAACTCAGTAGAGCCTTAACCACACCTCGTCACTACTTGACTGAGTTAGTCTTGGCACTTACTGAGTACCGAATGTGGAGTACTCACTCCCTTTCCTGCGCATGTTTTCCCCATGTGCAGATCTAGGTACCAGTGCACCGTACAGTGGCTAGGCGTATCTTAGCAGCTGCTTAGGAGACCGTGAGGTAATTCTACTGCGTCCACAGGATCTCACGAGTCCCCTTCCTACTCTAGTATAGATATAGGAGATATATAGATGCACTTTCCTTATTCCTTGTATAGGGCTACAGTAGTTCAGAGTTTGTGACTTTGTGATGTTCCGGGTTTTGGGAAAATAAAAGCTGTAAATGTGGAGTGGCTAAATTTTATAGTATTGATTCTTCTTTACTATTTCTATTATTGTTTTGCCTTATTTTCCGCAAATTTTAGGCTTACCCAGTCGTAGAGACTAGGTGCCGTCACGAGACCGTTCGGAGGGTAATTCTGGTCATGACAAGTTGGTATCAGAGCGTCTAGGTTCATAGGAGTCACAAGTCACAAGCCGTTTTATTATTGTCTCGCGGATCGGTGTGGAGATGTCCATATCTATCTTCGAGAGGCTATGTAACTGTTAAGAACAATCAAATTCTTTGGAATTTTTATCGTGCTAGTTAATGTCATCAAATTCTTTAACTCTATTTTATTCTTTCTTACAGATGGTTCGCACCCGCACCGGACGTACTGATGACCAGGGACTCGAGTCCCCAGTCAGAGCCACCAGAGGCAGGGGCCGGGGCAGAGAACGAGCACACGGTGCAGACCGAGCACCGGCTAGAGCAGAGATAGAGGAGTCCCCAGCGGCCGCAGTTGGAGGGGCACAGGAGGTCCCTACTATTACTCCAGCCCTCCAGGAGACATTGGCTTAGTTCTTGAGTGTCTTCAGTACTCTGTCTCAGGCGGGACTACTTCCGATAGCTCCAGCTACATCCCAGGCCGGGGGAGGGACACAGACTTTCGCAGCCCGTACTCCTGAGCAGAGGGTTCATATTGGGCAGGTTCCAAAGTATATTCCTATGCCCCCAGCAGCTCTAACTCACCATTTGACTAGGGTAGATGTTTCTGAGGTAGAGCAGCTCTAACTTGAGAGGTACAAGAAGTACCACCCACCTGAGTTCAGCAGACTAGATTCGGATGACGCCCTAGGTTTTCTTGAGGGTTGTCATCGCATTCTACGCACTATGGGTATTGTGGAGACGAGTGGGGTTTCTTTTACTGCTTTCCAGCTGAGGAGAGCAGTATTAGTGGTGGCGTCCTTTTGAGTTGAGTAGCCCGGACGAGGTAGCCTCACTTACTTGGTCTCAGATCTCCGAGATGTTCTTACTTGAGTTTGTCCCTCAGAGCTTCAGAGATGCTTGGCGTGCGGAGTTTGAGCATCTACGCCAGGGTACCATGACTGTGTCAGAGTATGCAGTCCGTTACAACGATTTGGCTCGCCATGCACCAGCTTTGGTTGTCACTGTCAGAGAGAGGGTTCGACACTTTATTAAGGGACTCCACCCTAGTATTCAGACCAACATGGCAGAGAGCTGGAGACCGATATTACTTACCAGCAGGCCGTGAGTATTGCCCGGAGGATTGGGACTATGTTAGCCCGGGACAGGGAGGAGAGAGAGGCCAAGAGGTCTCAAGAGACTGGTCATTTTTCAGGAGCCCGTGCACCAGCAGCACGCTATGGTAAGGGGTTTTTGAGTCGCCCCGTTCATTTAGCTCTTCCAGCAGCCAATGGTATTCCAGCTCCTCCTAGACCTCAGGAGCCATATTATGCACCACCAGTATATCAGGTGCCTCCTGCTCGAGCTGCTATCACTTGCCAGTCCAGCAGGCCAGTTCAAAGTCAGCAGCATCCACCACGTCCTCCGAGGGGTTGTTTTGGATGTGGTGACCCTCGTCATATGACTAGAGATTGCCCAGAGCTAGGAGGGATGCACCACCTTAGACTTATCAGGTTCCACGTCTTCCACCAGGTCCTCCAGCTATTCTTCCAGCCCCAGCTGCTACCTCATCTTCTCAGACAGCTCGAGGTGGAGGTTGGGGAGGTCGGGTTCGCCTTAGAGGGGGAGGCCAGGCCAGGCCAGATATTATGCATCCATGTTATTTGATCCAGGTTCTACGTAGTCATATGTATCTGCTTACTTTGCTTCACATTTGGGGATATCTCGGGATTCTTTGAGTTCCCCCGTATATGTTTCTACTCCTGTGGGAGATTCTCTTGTTGTGCACCGTGTATATCGGTCGTGCTTGATTGTTATTAGTGGTTTTGAGACCAGGGCTGACTTACTATTACTCAACATGGTAGATTTCAATGTTATTTTGGGTATGGATTGGCTGTCTCCCTACTATGCTATTCTTAATTGTCATGCCAAGACCTTGACGCTGGCTATGACAGGATTACCGAGGTTAGAGTGGAGAGGTTCCTTAGAGTATACTCCCCGCAGAGTCATTTCTTTCCTTGAGGCTCAGCGGATGGTCGAGAAGGGGTGTGATGCATATTTGGCTTATGTGAGAGATGTTAGTGCTGAGACCCTTACGGTTGAGTTAGTCCCCATTGTCAGGGATTATCCTGATGTTTTTCCAGCTGATCTTCTGGGTATGCCGCCCGATAGAGACATTGATTTCCGCATTGACTTGTTGTCGGACACTCAGCCCATTTCCATTCCTCCCTATCGCATGGCTCCTCCTGAGTTGAAGGAGCAGTTACAGGAGTTGCTTGACAAAGGTTTCATCAGGCCTAGTGTATCATCTTGGGGTGCTCCGGTGTTATTTGTGAAGAAAAAGGATGGCTCGATGCGTATGTGTATTGACTACCGACAGCTGAATAAGGTGACAGTGAAGAACAGGTACCCATTGCCTCACATTGATGATCTGTTTGACTAGTTACATGGTGCTAGGGTGTTCTCCAAGATTGATCTGCATTCGGGTTATCATCAGTTGAAGATTCAGGAGCCGGATATCCCGAAGACTTCCTTCAGGACCAGATATGGCCACTATGAGTTCTTTGTTATGTCATTTGGGCTGACCAATGCCCTAGCAGCCTTCATGCACCTGATGCACATTGTATTTCGGCCTTATCTTGATAATTTTGTCATCGTGTTCATTGATGACATTCTGGTATATTCTCGGTCCCAGGATGATCATGAGCAGCACTTGAGGACCGTGCTTTAGACTTTGAGAGAGAACAAGTTGTATGCCAAATTTTCTAAGTTGTGAATTTTGGCTTGATTCTATGGCATTCCTAGGCCATGTGGTATCTTCGGATGGGATCAAGGTAGACCCAAAGAAGTTAGAGGTGGTGCAGAGTTGTCCTAGACCGACTTCAGCTATTGATCCGTAGTTTCCTCGATTTGGCTGGGTATTATCGCCATTTTGTGGAGGGATTTTCATCCATTTCAGCGCCCATTACCAGACTGACCCAGAAGGGTGCACTTTTATATGGACTGAGGAGTGCGAGGAGAGCTTTCAGAAGCTCAAGATATCCCTGAATACAGCTCCAGTGTTAGTATTACCCACAAGTTCAGGGTCCTATGCAGTCTATTGTGATGCTTCGAGGATTGGCCTGGGAGCGGTGTTGATGTAGGACGGTAGGGTGATTGCCTACATATCCAAGCAGTTGAAGGTGCATGAGAAAAACTACCATGTTCATAATCTCGAGTTGGCAATGATTGTTCACGCCCTGAAGATATATCGTCATTATTTATATGGTGTTCCCTGTGAGATATTCACGGATCACCGGAGTTTGCAGCACATATTCAGGCAGAAGGATCTCAATTTGCGCCAGCGTAGGTGGTTGGAGTTTCTAAAGGACTATGACATCACTATATCATACCACCCGGGGAAGGCAATGTGGTGGCCGACGCCTTGAGTCGCCGGGCGGAGAGTTTGGGGAGTTTGGCATATCTTCCGGCAGTTGAGAGGCCCTTAGCCTTAGATATTCAGTCCTTAGCCAGTCAGTTCGTGAGGTTGAACCTTTCGGAGCCTTGTCGGGTTTTAGATTGTGTGGTGGCTCGGTCTTCTCTTTATGACCGCATTCGAGAGCGCCAATATGATGATCCCCACCTTCTGGTCCTTCTGGATAGAGTTCGGCGAGGTGATGCCAGGGTGTGACCATAGGTGATGATGGTGTGATGATGATGCAAGGTCGTATTTGTGTGCCCAATGTAGATGGGCTTCATGAGTTGATTCTTGAGGAGGCCCATAGTTCGCGGTATTCCATCCGGATACCGCGAAGATGTACTAGGATCTGAGACAACACTATTAGTGGTGAAGGATGAAGAAGGATATAGTGGAGTTTATAGCCAAATGTCTCGACTGTCAGCAAGTCAAATGTGAGCATCAGAGACCGGGAGGGTTACTTCAGCAGATTGAGCTTCCAGAGTGGAAGTGGGAGCGGATCACCATGGACTTTGTGGTTAAACTTCCTCGGACTTTGAGGAAGCATGATGCTATTTGGGTGATTGTGGATCGGCTGACCAAATCAGCCCATTTCATTCCAGTGTTGACTACATATTCATCTGAGAGGTTGGCTGAGATTTATATCAGAGAGATTGTTCGCCTCCACGGTATCCCAGTATCTATCATTTCAGACAGAGGNGAGTTTGTAGCCAAGTGTCTCAACTGTCAGCAAGTCAAATGTGAGCATCAGAGACCGGGAGGGTTACTTCAGCAGATTGAGCTTCCAGAGTGGAAGTGGGAGCGGATCACCATGGACTTTGTGGTTAAACTTCCTCGGACTTTGAGGAAGCATGATGCTATTTGGGTGATTGTGGATCGGCTGACCAAATCAGCCCATTTCATTCCAGTGTTGACTACATATTCATCTGAGAGGTTGGCTGAGATTTATATCAGAGAGATTGTTCGCCTCCACGGTATCCCAGTATCTATCATTTCAGACAGAGGTACACAGTTCACTTCACGGTTCTGGAGAGCCGTTCAACAGGAGTTAGGCACCAGGGTAGAGTTGAGTACAACTTTTAACCCTCATACGGATGGGCAGTCCGAACACGATTCAGAATCTCGAGGATATGCTCTGTGCCTGTGTGATAGACTTTGGAGGTTCATGGGATCGATACTTCCCTCTTGCAAAGTTTTCTTATAATAAAGAAGCTACCAGTCCAGCATTCAGATGGCGCCGTATGAGCCTTTGTATGGTAGGCGGTGCAGGTCTCCAGTGGGATGGTTTAAGCCGAGCGAGGCCCGATTGTTGGGTACAAAATTGGTTCAGGATGACCTGTACAAGGTGAAGATGATTCAGGAGAGACTTCACACAGCTCAGCCCAGGCAGAAGAGTTATGAGGACCGGAAGGTTCGTGACATGGCATTTATGGCTGGTGATCGGGTTTTGCTTCGGGTATTGTCAATGAAGGGCGTCATGAGATTTGTGAAGAAGGGTAAGCTCAGTCCGAGGTTCATTGGCCCTTTTGAGGTGTTACAGCGGGTTGGGGAGGTCGCTTGTGAGTTGTCTTTGCCTCCTAACCTAGTAGGAGTTCATCCGGTATTCGACCTTTCTATGCTCCGGAAGTATCACGGTGATCCGACTCATGTTTTGGATTTCAGCTCAGTCCAGATGGAAATGAATCTATAATATGTTGATGAGCCTGTAGCTATATTGGACAGACAGGTCAGAAAGCTCAGGTCGAAGAATATTGCCTCAGTCAAGGTTTTATGGAAGGGTCATCCAGTCAAGGAGGCGACTTGGGAGACCGATCAGGACATGCAGAGTTAGTACCCTCATCTTTTCAGTGCTTCAGGTATGTTTCTCCACTCGTTCGAGGACGAACGATTTTCTTAAGAGGGGGAGAATCTAACGACCCGGTCGTTCGTTTTGAGAATTAGCGCCCCGATCCCCTAATAACTGCTCCTCCTATGTCTATTTATGTTATTGAAACTTGTCGGAGTATTGAGTGGTAAAATTCGAAGTGATTTTGACACATAGTCCTTAAATGTGGATTTTAGCCTTTGAATTCAGGCCATAGCTAGAGTTGTATGAAGACGGATCCGGAATGGAATTCTGTCGACTCCGTTAGCATCGTTGGGTGATTCCGGGGCTAGGAGCGTGTTCGAAATGTATTTTCGAGGTTGGTTGTAGATTTATGCTTGAATTTGCGAAAGATAGAATTTCGGCGATTTCGGCCGATAGGTGAAATTTTGATATCGGACTCAGAATGGAATTTTGAAAGCGAAAGCAGGTCCGTAATGTCATTTACGACTTGTCTGCAAAATTTGAGGTCATTCGGATGAGTTTAGACGTGTTTCAGCATCGGATGTGAATTCTAGAAATTTCATAAGTTATTAGGCTTGAATCTATGCATATTTGATGATTTTGATGTTATGAGATGTGTTTTTAAGGCTCGACCAGGTTTGAATGAGGTATTAGGGTTGGTTGGTAATTTTTGGTTGAGGTCCCGGGGCCTCAGGTGTGTTTTGGGTGTTCAAACGGGCATTTTTGGCCTAATAGCCTTAGCTGGTTTTCTGGTTTTTCTACAGTAGTATTTGGCTCTCTACAATCGCAAGGGTTCACCCGCGATCACGTAAGGTAAATGTGAGAGGTCCTGCGATTTGTTCTCTGCGATCGCAAGAAGAGGTCCGCGATCGCAGTGTGTTGGAATCTTGGTCTTCGCGATAGCATGACCTGGACCGCGTTCGCATAGAGTATTCATGGTTTGGGGGAGTTTCAATATTTTCTCTACGTGGCCGCGTGGCCCCAACCGCGATCGTGTAGCTCTGGGTCGTGAAGTTCCATGATCGCGATTGCGATGAAGGTTTTTAGGCGCGTGGCTGAATGCTCTCCGCGATCGCGACTCATTGTACGCGATCGCATAGAAGAAATACCTGGGCAGTCTTTTAAAGACCCAAGTCCGAGGCTTTATATTATTTTCACCATTTTCGAATTTGAGAGCTCGGGAGAGGCGATTTTTGGAGGCTTTTGCACCTGGTAACTTGGGTAAGTGATTTCTACCCAACTTAGATTAATTTCCATGATTCCTAAGTTAAATCTAGTCTTTAAAATTCGAATTTTGGTGGAAAATTTGGGAAAAATTGGATGAACTTCATAGACCGAATTATTGAGTTTTGAGTGGGTTTTTCACATCCAATTTGAGAGAGTTTTATATGATTAGACTCGTGAGTGAATGGGTTTCCAAAAAATATAATTTTTACCCGATTCTGAGACGTGGGCCCGGGGGACTTTTTGGGCGAATTTCCTAATTTTGCGTATCAGCTTCAAACTTATTAGCTATTTTGTTTCCTTGAAATTATATTTACACTATGCAATAGAATTGATTATATTTGGGGCACCCGGAGTTGGATATTCGTGGCAAAAGTGTGGTATTGAGTTGATTAGCGTAGTCAAGGTAAGTGGCTTGCCTAACTCTGTGTTGGGGACTTCCCCTTAGGCATTTTTATACTGATTTTGTTATGTGGACGCCGTGTACGTGAGGTGATGAGGGCGTACACGGGTCATTGTTGCTAAAATTTCACTTTTCCTTCCATGGCATCACTAATTTTCATTCCTATATTACTGTTTCCTGTCTTAACTGAGTAGTTAGCTTAAGAATAAGCATGCCTACTTGTCCTTACTTGATTTCCTCTTATTTGCTACTAGTTGCACCATGCTTAGGTAGTTTTATTTTATTCTTTCCTGTTGTTTTTCCTAAATTTTAATTAAGTCGTATTCGACATACTTCTGCATTGCATATTTAAATTGGGACTACGGATCGAGATTTGTGAGCTTTCCCCCTGTACTGCATTGCATATGTAAATTGGGACTACACACCAAGATCCGGGAGCTTTCCCCTTGTATTGCAATGCATATTTAAATTGCGACTACGGACGAAGATCCGGGAGCTTCCCCCCTGTACTGCATAGCATATTTAAATTGGGACTACAGACTGATATCCAGGAGCTTTCCCCTTGTAATTCATTGCATATTTACTGTTGAGATATATGTTGTGCTGAGCCGAGGGCTCTCTTTCTGTTATTAATTTTTTTCCAGTTTCCATTTATCCTATTTATCATTGCTTATCTATATTTCACTATTTTAAATTTATACTTGACTTGTTTTAAAACTCAGTAGAGCCTCAACCTGACCTCGTCACTACTTGACTTGGGTTAGGCTTGGCACTTACTGAGTACCGAATGTGGAGTACTCACGCCCTTTCCTGTGCATGTATTCCCCATGTGCAGATCCAGGTACCAGTGCACCGTACAGTGGCTAGGCGTATCTTAGCAGCTGCTTAGGAGACCGCGAGGTAATTCTGCCGCGTCCGTAGGATCTCACGAGTCCCCTTCCTACTCTAGTATAGATATAGGAGATATATTGATACACTTTCCTTATTCCTTGTATAGGGCTACAGTAGTTCAAAGTTTGTGACTTTGTGATGTTCCGAGTTTTGGGAAAGTTAAAGTTGTAAATGCCGAGCGGCTAAATTTTATAGTATTTCGTCTTCTTTACTGTTTCTATTATTGTTTTGCCTTATTTTCCGTAAATTTTAGGCTTACCTAGTCGTAGAGACTAGGTGCCGTCATGATACTGTTCGGAGGGTAATTCGGGTCGTGACATATATATGTCATTTTTACCGAAAAATTCTTTAAGCCTTTTGTGGAAGAATCAAAAGGCCGTTTATATAATAATAGTCATTTCCCTACTTTTTGTGTCTGCTAATTTCAAAATAATAAATAGATCGAGTCCTAAATGGTGTTTTTCTTATTAAAAAAAAAGAGAGTAAAAAATAAATAAATAAATAAATAAAAAGGAATAATCAGCATTTCATATAGCTTAGGAAAGCCCTGGCCCTTTTTTATCTTATTCTTAGGTACCATGAATTCTCCACAAAGAAGCAATCAGAAAAGGGTAAGGGACGAGACACCTCCTATGTTCTTGATAAGAGATAAGACCCCGAGTAGTCTCTGTAATTGGTGGGCTAGTTTTGCGACATGGGAACGAAATCAAGTATTTAAGCACCTCAAATTCCTCACAAACATCATGGGGATTAAGCCTAATAGAGATTTAATCGAGGCTCTAGTATATTTTTGGGACCCCCTGAACAATGTCTTCAGGTTCAAAGATTGTGAAATGACGCCTACATTGGAAGAATTAGGTGGGTTTACCGGATTAGGGAGGGACCTTTGTGGGAAAAATCCTGCTGCTCCGAGAAAAGTTGGTGTGAACAACTTTTTGAAAAAGTTATGCCTCTGTCGAATTTCAATGGGTTGCCTGGACGAAGGTTGGGTTCCGTTGGAATATCTCTATGACAAATTTGGGGACTAGAAAGGGTTTGAAATCTCGGGCACGAAATTCGTCAACCAATTGAGTTACGGCGCATGGAGGGATTTGAGAGTCTTCGCGTTCATGATATCATTTCTGGGGATCATGGTCTTTCCAGAGCGTGGTGGGCACATCAGAACTCGATTAGCTGCGTTAGTCTCATTTTTTCAAAGTAGCGAAGATCACACCATTCTTCCTATGATTCTGGGAGATATTTTTTGAGCTTTGACCCTCTGCCAAGAGGGTGAATATTACTTTGAGGGATGCAATATTCTGCTGCAGATGTGGTTCATAGAGCACCTTTATCATCATCCAATAGTAAGAAATTTCAATGACAATTGGCTGAATTACATTGGATGTCACCCAGACAGGGCCGCAAGTTGTAATCTTCCAGAGGGGGTGAGGGCTTGGCGGACATTGCTCGGTTCATTCAGTGCTGATAGAATCGCTTGGAACTATTATTGGTTCCCTTCTGCTAGGTTCATGCATATGTCGACTGATGCGTGGCTAGAATTCATGATTTTTAGCATCATATACCGTGCATTTTAGGTGTTTT
>ML382737.1:0-26667 GCA_005239525.1 Nicotiana knightiana | reverse complement strand
CTCAAATACAGGCTGAGTCCTTCCAGATTACAAATAATATGCTGCACTTGTTGCAGAACAAGGAACTATTCTCAGGGTCAGACATCAAAGACCCCTAACAACATTTGAAGAATTTCCTGTCGATTTGCAAAACACAAAGGCAACCAAACGTCACTCAGGAAGCAATAAAACTGTTGTTGTTTCCATTCTCAGTGACTGGAGCAGCCCAGACTTGGCTGAACTCACTCCCCATCAATTTTATTACCACATGGGAGGAGTTAGTTAAGCAGTTCGTGAACAAATTTCATCCACCCAACAAGACAACACAACAAATTGATGAAATCTTGAGCTTCAGGCAGAAACCAGTTGAAACATTGCGGGAGACATGGGAACGATTTAAGGGAATGCTGGTTATCTGTCCACACCATGGTATTCCTGAGCAGATGTTGGGGCAACGTTTTTATATGGGTCTGGCTGATACTGTAAAGGCAAATGTTGATGCTTCAGATGGTGGAGCATTCTTGAGCAAAACATGGAGAGAAAGCCAGATCTTGCTTGATAAAATGGCGCAGAATTCAGGATGGACAACCAGGAATGCACCCATTACTCCTGTAGTTCACTCAGTTCCATTCGATCCATCCAATACTATTGCAGAGAACGTAGCCACCTTGATAACACAGATGAGCATACTACCTAAGAAGGTGGAGGAATCAGGGCAAAACAGCAGGTGCACATCGTGGATACAACCAATGGGGGCTTATGCGCATCTTGCATTAGTCAAACATTTGGTAATCAGTGGAATGCACAATGTGATCACCTTCCTTATCCAGAAAACATAAATTATGTGTCAAATTATGGAGGCCAGAGACAAGGGGGACAAAATTGTAATCAGCAAGTTCAACCATATAGACCACCTCATCAGCAACAGAACAATGGAAACATAGGTGCCATGAGACCTCATGGTAATGTGACACCTTACCAAAGGCCACAAGGGTATAACAATCAGAATCAGCAATAGGCATACCACCCTCCGAAGCAACAACATGGGGGGAGGCAAGAAGATAGGTTTTCCAGGCTCGAAGCAATGATGCAACAGGTGATTGGGACAACTGCTAAAATCAGTGAAAGAGTAGATGCCCATGACTCAGCCATTAAAAATATCGAGGTGCAGCTGGGGCAGATTTCAAATGCAGTTAACAATCGCCTTCACGGAACTTTACCTGCTGATACTCAGGTGAATCCAAGGGACCAGGGCCCAAAGCAGCTAATGGCAGTGAGTCTCCGCAATGGAAGAGACCTGGACCTGGACCTGGAACAAGAGATGAGGCATGAAATTAGAAAGACAGATACAATGGTGCAGGTGCCTATTGAAATTGATGAGTCGACTCCTATGACCAAGGTCGCAGTGCAGCCAGCTGAAAGAGAATCCAGTAAGCAAAGTGAAGCTGAGAAAGAACTAGAGGAAATCACAGAGTTAGCAGTTGAGGTGGTGGTGGAAAAGGAAAAAGAACAGACAACAGGAAAAAAGAGATCACCAGCTCCATTCCCTCAAAGGCTGGAAAAATATCAGAAGGATGAGTAGTATAAGAAATTCTTGGACATGCTAAAGCAAATACAGGTAAACATCCCATTGATTGATGCGTTGAAGGAAATGCCTGGCTATGCTAAAATGATGAAGGACTTGATGTCCAGAAAATTTGACTTCCAAGATCTGGCTACTGTCACCCTTACTCAGACTTGTAGTGTGGTGGTGACGTGTCATATTGCTGAAAAGTTGTCTGACCCAGGGAGTTTTACAATTCCATGTACCATTTGTAATTTAGCTTTCGCCAAAGCTCTATGTGACTTGGGAGCCAACATTAATCTGATGCCGCTGGCCATATATAAAAGACTGGGGATTGGTAGAGCCAGGCCAACCTCCATGCTGCTGCAACTTGCTGCTAGGACGGTGAAGAGACCGTCGGGTATTCTGGACAATGTGTTAGTTCAAGTGGGGAAATTTATGTTCCCTGTTGACTTTGTGATCCTAGACTGCCGGGTAGATGAGGAAATTCCCATAATCTTGGGAAGGCCATTTTTGGCCACAGGCAGAGCCCTCATCGATTGTGAGACTGGTGAACTTAAGATGAGGCTCAATGATGAAGAAATCATGTTCAACATGCAGAAGTCTATGAGGCGACCAAGTGAGTTCGCCAACTCCTCTCTTATTGATGCCGTGAACGTGATCCTGGAAGAAGATGATGCCTCCCTAACTGTTGGGGACCCTTTGACTGCATGTTTAATGAACTTAGATGATATGAACGGTGAGGAGCTAGCAGAATGGGTATTAGCATTGGAAGGAAAAAGGACATGGTCGAGGACTCTAGAAATTGAACCATTACACTTGGAAAAGAGAGAGAGAGCCCACCAGCCAAGCCCCCAGTTGAAGTACCACCCAAGTTAGAGCTGAAGCCTTTACCAGCGCACCTCAGGTGTGCATTTCTTGGACCTAACTCCACATTACCTGTTATTATTTCATCTGGGTTGTTAGATGTGCAGGAACAACAATTGTTACAGGNATGGCAGATATCAAAGGGATCAGCCCAGCCTATTGCATGCACAAGATTCTCCTGGAAGAGGGACACAGACCTTCTAGGGAACATCAAAGGCGGTTGAACCCAAATATGAAGGAAGTGGTGAATAAAGAAGTTATAAAGTGGTTAGATGCGGGAATTATTTTCCCCATCTCTGACAGCAGCTGGGTTAGCCCAGTACAGTGTGTACCAAAGAAGGGTGGTATGACGGTGGTAAGGAATGATAAAAATGAGCTGATATCCACTAGAATCGTCACAGGTTGGAGAATATGCATGGACTACAGAAAGTTGAACCTTTCCACCCGCAAAGACCACCTCCCACTTCCCTTCATTGATCAGATGCTCGACCGGCTAGCAGGGAGGTCTCATTTTTGCTTCCTTGACGGGTATTCGGGGTACAACCAGATTTCTATTGCCCCGGAGGATAGGGAAAAGACATCCTTCACATGCCCTTATGGGGGATTTGCCTTCAGGAGGATGCCATTTGGCCTCTCCAATGCACCTGCAACATTCCAACGGTGCATGATGGCCATTTTAACATACATAGTGGAGGATATTATGGAGGTCTTCATGGATGATTTCTCAGTGGTCGTAAATTCGTTTGATGAATGCCTAGTAAATTTAAACCGTGTACTAAAGAGGTGTATCGAGACGAACCTAGTGCTGAATTGGGAGAAGTGCCACTTCATGGTACAAGAAGGAATCTTCTTGGGACACTTGGTTTCGAGTAATTGTATTCAGGTGGATAGAGCCAAGGTAGAAGTGATTGAAAAACTCCCTCCACCCACGTTAGTCAAAGCTATTCGTAGCTTCCTGGGACACACCGGATTCTACCGGCGATTCATCAAGGATTTCTCCAAAATTGCCAAGGCTCTCTGTAAGTTACTAGAAAAAGATAACCCATTTGTATTTTCTGATGATTGCAGGGTAGCTTTTGAGGAGCTAAAGAAGCGGTTAGTCACTGCATCGATTATAGTTTCCCCCGACTGGGAGCAACCGTTCGAACTCATGTGTGACGCTAGTGACTATGTTGTGGGAGCCGTGTTGGGCCAACGAAGAGATAAGGTAATGCACCCAATTTACTACGCAAGTAGGACGTTGAGTGGAGCTCAACTGAATAACACGGTAACAGAAAAAGAATGTTGGCTGTAGTGTTTGCATTTGACAAGTTCAGGTCTTACCTGATCGGGTCGAAAGTGATCGTGTACACTGATCACGTAACCATTCGATACTTGGTCGAGAAAAGAGAGTCTAAGTCGCGCCTAATTCGTTGGGTGCTACTTTTGCAAGAGTTTGACTTGGAGATTCGTGATCGTAAGGGAACAGAGAACCAAGTCGCTGAGCGTTTATCACGCCTTGAAGGTGCTGAAAAGGCACCTGAGTCTGAGGATATTCTGGAAACCTTTCCAGATGAGCAGCTACTGGCCACAAGTGTGGGAGAGGTGCCATGGTACACAGATATTGCTAATTACCTGGCATGCGACATCGACCCTTATGAGCTCTCTTCTGTGCAAAAGAAAATATTTTATCGTGATAGCCGAAATTACTATTGGGATGAACCTAATTTGTTTAAAATTTGCATCGATAACATGATCCGGAGGTGCGTCCCCAAGATAGAACAATTTGCTATTTTGCAGGCTTGTCACGCAGCTCCCTATGGAGGACATTTCGGAGGAGTCCGAACAGCAGCAAAAGTGTTGGAGGTCGGGTTTTACTGGCCCACTATGTTCAGAGATGCTCATCAATGGGTGAAGGGCTGTAATGAATGCCAAAGGGCGGGGAACATATCCCATCGTCATGATATGCCCATGAATCCAATACAAGAGGTAGAAGTGTTCGATGTTTGGGGGATAGATTTCATGGGCCCCTTTGTCAGCTCCTATGACAATAAGTACATACTTGTTGTTGTAGATTACATGTCCAAATGGGTAGAAGCTGCAGCGTTCCCCACCAATGATGCACGAGTGGTAGTGGGGTTCTTAAAGAAGAATATATTCACCTGTTTTGGGACCCCAAGGGCCATTATTAGTGACGGAGGCACTCATTTCTGCAATCGTGTTTTCGAAAAGTTGCTTGCTAAATATGATGTGCATCACAAGGTAGCAACCCCGTATCACCCCCAAACTAGCGGGCAGGTTGAGGTCTCCAACCGTGAAATAAAGAGTGTGCTGACCAAAACAGTTAACGCCACAAGAACTGATTGGGCGAAGAAACTTGATGACGCACTCTGCACCTATAGAACCGCATTCAAAACACCAATCGGTATGTCTCCATACAAGTTGATATTTGGTAAGGCCTGTCACCTGCCCGTGGAATTAGAACATCGAGCTTGGTGGGGATTGAAGCAGTTGGACCTGGATCTCGATACTGCTGGAGAAAATTGTGTCACAGAGTTACAGGAATTGGAAGAGTTCAGAGGACAAGCATTTAAAAGCACCAGGTTGTATAAGGAAAGAATGAAGAGATTACATGATAAAAACATTGTGGACCGAGATTTCAGACCAGGGAGCAAGGTATTGCTTTATAATTCAAGATTAAAACAGTTCCCGGGTAAGCTCAAATCCCGATGGTCTGGACCTTTTAAGATGGTCAACGTATTTCCTTCTGGTGCGGTGGAAATTACTGCTGAGGATGGGTCTAACGCCTTCAAGGTCAATGGAAAACGATTAAAAAGGTTTGTGGGAATGAATGAAGCCAGTGAGCTGGCTATTGTGAATCTGGTTGAACCTAAAAAGCTGAACGATCTTTAAATTGCGTCCATTCTGCATCGTGCCGCGATGTTAAATCAGGCGCTTCATAGGAGGCAACCTATTGACTAGTTGTAATTGTCGTGCCACGACATTAACTAAGGCGCTTGTTGGGAGGCAACCCAATGCGTAGTTAAATCTTAGTATGGCTAGAAGTATTTCGTGTAATTATAGGTACTAATAAGCGTGCAAGTGCATTCGGGTGAAAGGTGCAGTGTTTTAGCATGAAAGAAAGTGGGGACAAAGTCGGGGTCAAGCAGGCTGGCATCAAACGCCCAGCAAAAGCTAGACGGGACCAAGCGTTAAGCCCCAAACTCCGGGCTAACGCCAAGTGGTATCAGGCGTTAAGCCTCAAACGCCTGGCTAACGCCAGGGGGGTCTGGGAGTTTCACCTCTAACGCCTGGCTAATGCCAGGGTGACCGGGTTTTATACCTCAAACGCCCACCAAACGCCAGGTAAGTCCTCTCTTTTTATTTTTACAGCTCCCAACTCTCTTTCAAGCAAGCTTCTACTCCCAAGCACACAACCAACACAGATTTTACTCCCATACCCACAACAACACCCACAGCACACACAGATCTTCACAGATTTTTTTCGTGGTGCACTTTCATCCGACGACCATACATCAATCTTCGAGGTATGATTCTATTTATATCCTTTGCTACTTCTAATTGGGTGTTACAAATGAGAAAGGCGCGTACTTCATTCATGGTGATTCATGGGTTTATGCATTTCATGGTAATATTGTGTTGTGAACCCCAGTCCCCGAAACCCTTTAGGAATGGGCTGAAATTATGAAGCTATGTAGGCAGTGACTGTTGTGGCTGCCATGAGACAGCAACCCGTTGGCCAACGGGAATACGGCATCAACAGCATACCCGCACATTCCAGGAAGTGGTATACACGTTGCAAGCCCAAACATGTTCACCCTGAAGGACCCATTCGGGAAGGGAGCCTGAGAACAAAATTCCCGTCAATTTGGAGAAGCATTCATGAGTTGGGTTTAGGCTATGTGTTCAAGCACAATGAGAACATCAACCTTAACTTAGTCAGGGAGTTTTAAGCAGGGTTTGACCCTAAAGACAAAGAGGAATTGATGTCAATCCGTGGGCACTTGGTGAATTTTTCAGCCAAGGCTATATGTGATTTTCTAGGTGCCCCGAATGTTCCGGTGGAGCCTTTAGAGCGATTCATCCGCCACCCTATCTATAGAGAGGTGAGGCACACACTCTGTGGGGTTGATTCTAGGGCTGCTTGGATTCGGGACAGGGCCACAAATCGCCACAAAAGGTTCCCCAAGAAGAAGATGAAAGCTGAAACCCAGGTGTGGCTTAAATTGATTAATGTACGGATACTACCATGCAACCATGATACCTTGATCAGCCGAGAAAGAATTTGTGTACTCTATTTCCTAATGACGGGGCAGAAAGTGAATATGGGCCATCTAATGCGCTATCAAGTGGGGTTGGTGCGTTCCAACAATAGAATTGATCGAATATCATTCCCCAATTTCCTGACTCAGTTCTTGCTTAATGAAAATGTAGCGGTAGATCCTAACCTTGACCATACCATTGATCAACTCACCCGAGAGACTAACATCACTGGCTTACGACTGAAAGAAGAGTCTTCATTGACCAATGCCGAGCGCAATGCGCGGGATGATAGCTCCATGGCACATCTTTATGGGATGATGGATTTGCAGTTGCGTATAGGGGGTCGCCCAGCGTCAGTTGATGAGAGGGATGAGTTGGATCAGAGATACCCGCTCAATGCTCAGCTCAGCAGATGATTGGAGCAGGTGAGGGATACAGGCTACCGGATGATGAGGATATCAACACACCTGAAAACCCTGATGCAGAGCCGATGCGCTCAGATGATGAGGATGATGGAGAAGATGAGCATGAGGAAGAATGGAGAGCGTCAGATGATGAAGACACTGATTGATCAGGGAGTTTCTTGCACCTTACTTTTATTTCTTATTTTGTCTATATGTGATTCACTGAGGACATTGCATGATTTAAGTGTGGGGTGTTGTACATATGTGTTGTGTGATTTGTTGTACTTAATGTGTTTTCTTGTTAGTAGTTTTAGTTGTTCATGTTAGTAAATTATTTTTCTTTTAAGTTTTTGTAGCGTTTTCTGTCAGTCTTTTAATTTTAGGTAAATCAAAAAAATTAGACATATGTGGACTCTTCCCGACGATGGATCTCTAGACAGTTTTCTTGAGGGAAGTAAGTCTAAAGAAAATACCAAAACGATTTTTATTTTAGGTAGTGTAGTAATTCCCCCTTGGTTTTTCTTTGGACCGCGATTCTTTTCCAAGGGTTTTTAATTGAACCGGGTGTAGGTAGTTTTTAATTTTTAGGAGTAGGAACCACATGGTTGAGAAAATTAATCGTAGCAATATCTCAGAACTTTGTGATGCCTTGAGAATAGTCAGTACTCTGGTTGTGACGCTTAAGTTCAATTTTTTGACTCTAGGATAAATACCTTAAATCGTGGATTCTTAAATTTGCTTAACTGTTTTGACTGGAGTGTCGTGATAGAACCAATCCTGAATGAGTTATGTGTCATGTCTGTGTGAGATTTTGTATGTATTCTATGCATTGCATTTGATATCTAGAACTTGCCCTGTGTGTGTGTGAAGCGAAATAGTAGTATTGTTCAGTCTTGGAAGTGATATAGGCGTTTCTTTGTTAAGCCAGATATATAAAGTTTACCCACCTAATTGTTATGTATCGTAGTTAACTCCGTTGAGCCTATAATCTTGTTTCTTTGGTAACCGCATTACAAGCCATACCCCTTTGGTTGAATCGATCATATATTTGAGCCTTGTCACCTCTCGTAAGCACTGGAAATGTGATGAGGTATGGAAAAGTTAAAGTGTGGGGTGGTAGGTTGGCTTTCGAGTGGAACAATTGAAATAAGGAGAAAGGTGCATAAAAAAAAGATAATAGTATAGTGTATGAAAAACAAGTATTGATGATGGTGGCTAGTGATATATGTGTGCTTAAAGAAGTATGGGGTAATATACATTGATGTGAAGGTGGAGTTTGGATTGACATAAGTATGGGGTTTGAATGCTAAAGTATATGTATTAAAATGCTTAGGGAGATGTATTCACTCTTATATCTAAATGTATCTGACCCGTCTCGCAGCCTACATTACAACCAAATAAAGTCTTACTTGATCCTAGACTGAATGAGATCGATTAGTAGAGTAGTACACTACGAACAAGCCTATGGTGCATCTTTTGTGGCATATGAATATTATTTCCNAGAACCAATCCTGAATGAGTTATGTGTCATGTCTGTGTGAGATTTTGTATGTATTCTATGCATTACATTTGATATCTAGAACTTGCCCTGTGTGTGTGCGAAGCGAAATAGTAGTATTGTTCAGTCTAGGAAGTGATATAGGCGTTTCTTTGTTAAGCCAGATATATAAAGTTTACCCACCTAATTGTTATGTATCGTAGTTAACTTCGTTGAGCCTATAATCCTGTTTCTTTGGTAACCGCATTACAAGCCTTACCCCTTTGGTTGAATCGATCATATATTTGAGCCTTGTCACCTCTCGTAAGCACTGGAAATGTGATGAGGTATGGAAAAGTTAAAGTGTGGGGTGGTAGGTTGGCTTTCGAGTGGAACAATTGAAATAAGGAGAAAGGTGCATAAAAAAAATGATAATAGTATAGTGTATGAAAAACAAGTATTGATGATGGTGGCTAGTGATATATGTGTGCTTAAAGAAGTATGGGGTAATATACATTGATGTGAAGGTGGAGTTTGGATTGACATATCTATGGGGTTTGAATGCTAAAGTATATGTATTAAAATGCTTAGGGAGATGTATTCACTCTTATATCTAAATGTATCTGACCCATCTCGCAGCCTACATTACAACCAAATAAAGTCTTACTTGATCCTAGACTGAATGAGATTGATTAGTAGAGTAGTACACTATGAGCAAGCCTATGGTGCATCTTTTGTGGCATATGAATATTATTTCTGAGAGTGAGTGAATTCTCTATCTTGAGTTCCTAAGTGTTCTTAAATTTCATTGTGTGTGGAACTAACTCTTTGATTTGGTGAGGGCACATGATTCATGAAGAAAAGGTAATGTGTTGACCTCTATGTTAGAGTAGTTAGTGAATTGTGAATAAAGCATGGTATTTGTGAGTCGAGTATTGAGGCAAGGATGTCACACCTTTGTGCTTAAACTATTTTAAAAATTCTTGGTATAATGCATTAAGGGATTTGCTTAATAAGTTGTGTTCATGGGTGTAGTTTAATTGCTCGAGGAAGAGCAAATGTTTAAGTGTGGGGTGTTGATGTGTGGCTAGAATCCATGGTTTAACGCATTATGTGCCTTACATAGTGCGTTAATGATAAAAATACACTTCGTGTGAGCATAATGGAGTCTATTTCATGTGTAGGTGAATTGGAAATGGAAGCCGAGCTAAATGGATGCATAAACGTCAAAAATACGCTCAAGAGTCAAAAAGGAGTGAACCTGGCTATAGCCAGGCGTTTGGGGGGGCGTTTAGGCCCTAACGCCAGGGNGTGTGGGGTGGTAGGTTGGCTTTCGAGTGGAACAATTGAAATAAGGAGAAAGGTGCATAAAAAAAATGATAATAGTATAGTGTATGAAAAACAAGTATTGATGATGGTGGCTAGTGATATATGTGTGCTTAAAGAAGTATGGGGTAATATACATTGATGTGAAGGTGGAGTTTGGATTGACATATCTATGGGGTTTGAATGCTAAAGTATATGTATTAAAATGCTTAGGGAGATGTATTCACTCTTATATCTAAATGTATCTGACCCATCTCGCAGCCTACATTACAACCAAATAAAGTCTTACTTGATCCTAGACTGAATGAGANTCTGAGAGCGAGTGAATTCTTTCTATCTTGAGTTCCTAAATGTTCTTAAATTTCATTGTGTGTGGAACTAACTCTTTGATTTGGTGAGGGCACATGATTCATGAAGGAAAGGTAATGTTGTTGACCTCTATGTTAGAGTAGTGAGTGAATTGTGAATAAAGCATGGTATATGTGAGTCGATTATTGAGGCGAGGATGTCACACCTTTGTGCTTAAACTGTTTTAAAAATTCTTGGTATAACGTGTTAAGGGATTTGCTTAATAAGTTGTGTACATGAGTGTAGTTTGATTGCTCGAGGACGAGCAAAAGTTTAAGTGTGGGGTGTTGATGTGTGGCTAGAATTCATGGTTTAACACGTTATATGCCTTACATTTTATGTGCGTTAATGATAAAAATACACTTTGTATGTGCATAATGGAGTCTATTTCATGTGTAGGTGAATTGGAGATGGAAGCCGAGCTAAATGGATGCATAAACGTCAAAAATACGCTCAAGAGTCAAAAAGGAGTGAACCTGGCTATAGCTGCGCGTTTGGGATGTAAAGCCTGGGCATACCAGGCTTTAGCCGGGCGTTTGGGCTATAAAGCTTGGTATGTCCAGGCGTTTGGGGGGCGTTTGGCCCCTAACGCCAGGCCTGGCCAGGCGTTAGCCAGGCGTTTGGCCTGTAACGCCTGGTCCCCGATCCAGCCCAGTCCGAGTTTTAAAGGCTTTAAGTGTTTCCCGGTTTGACTAGAAGTATCCTACACGTTTAGGGTTTGTCCCAAAACATATAAATAGACCCAAAAATACAACTTTGAAAGACTTATGCCATTAGAGACAAGAGAAGCGTGTGGAATACTACTCAGCAAAGTAAAACATTGATTTTTACATCCTTTATTCATTACTCTGTAATTTAATTATGTAAATTATTTATGATTTGATTATTATGAGCATGAGTAGCTAATTTCTTTAATCTAGGGTTTTGGTGGAACCCGTTGGGGGATGAACTTATTGTGATATTAATATAGTTTTGATTGGTTGATTAATCTCTATTTGTTCAACTACGTTCTTGTTGTAGTTGATTGAAGGGCCCTCAATTAGCTGTTCCTATTTATTATGTATCTACTTGAGAGAGAGTGCATATTTAGGTAGTTGTTTGAACAACATCACTCCCGGAGTATAGACGAAAGTCATAACCGAGGGTTTAGAGGTTGGATTAGAGATAACGATACCTCGGGTGCAATCTAAAGTGAACTGTAATGCAATCTAGCTAGCGTAACTTGAGAGAGTGCGTCTAGTAAATTATCATAATTACTTGAGAGAGATTTATGATAGATAGAGTGTTCATGATTGATAGAGACAACTAATCAAACTATAGGAAGTATCCAAGAAAGAAGTTCACCGACGGGGGAAACCATAACCTTAGACCTTTATTCTAGTTGTTTACACTGTATTGTTAGTTAATCTTTAGTTTATTAATTTTGTTCAGTAGAAGTAGTAAAACATTACCGGTTGATATTCAAAATTCTTGAGAAAGTTGATTAAGTAAAAGTTCGTATTCTGACGGCTTGCTTGATACGTTAATTTCTTGTGGGATCGACTCTGGGCTTAATACCCCGGATTATATTTGCAACGCCCGCTTAGTCTTTTATTAGACATAATTGAGCGTGATCATATAATAACATCGAAAATCTATAGTATTAAATATATACACTCTCATGGAACTACTGTAGCTTTAGACATAAATTGTGAAAATTCCAGGATGATTAAATGATTTTGAGCAAACACAGGTTTCTCTTACAATATGGAGAGCTTTCGGGAAATTAAGCTATAAAATTTAATCAAATTACCTTTTGCGGTCATTAATTTTGTCAAACCGAACTCCCTCGCGATATGCAAATCGATGAGCCTCAGATGCAACAGAGATAATTGTTAGGATTTTGTCTTAAAAGGATTAAATCTCCTTAAAATGTCTTATTCTTTTCTTAGTCGAGAAGTTTTGCACATCTATAAATTAAGGATCTCTATTTCTTACAAGAGCACAAAAATATTCACAATGTAGTCGTTAAAGAGTTTTGTTTAGGGGAGAGACTTTTATCTCGATAGTTTTTCTTCTTTTATATTAGTATATTTTTCTTTTGCCGTCATGATTTATCGTCCACCAATATTGTTAGTTTCCGCATACACCGTGTTATTTCGATCCCAACAATAATTTTATGGATGGTCATTGAACTTTTGTGTTTATTACCCAAAAATCACTTTTTTTTGTTACGTAAAAATCATTCAACTTTGTCTTCATTACACAAAAATCACTTTTCTTTCATTTGTTACACAAAAATCATTTTACTTTGCTCTAGTTCACAAAAATTACATTTTTACTTGAAAAGTCTATTATGCTCTTAATATTATATAAATCTTCATATTTATGTAATACTTTCTATGTTATATACTCTATAATATATTTTTACCTATCTATTTTATTTATAAAAAGATTACTTAATATTATTTTTATAATATATTTATATATTTAATTTTTTCTTAACTTTAATTTTCAAGATATATTATAAAAAAAAAACCCTGCCTATTAAGGTGATTGTAAGCCGCTAGTAGGTGCAATTATTGTGTCTAGTTTGTTGGTCAACGATTGACTGGAGTCAACTTGACTAATCATTTGAGTTTTTTCTTTAAACATGATTTACGTATTAAAAACTAATTTTTTTATGGAACACAAACTTAATAATGAATATAATTAAAAATTTCAAATAAAAAAATAGTTGAGTATCTAACTGTAAACTTGAGTTGGCGTATCTAACCGTAATTTTGAGTTGGCTTAATAACGACAAGAATAAGTAGAATATATAATGAGCAATTGTATACAAATTGTCTTAATTTTCATTGTCGTATTTCTCTTTTGGGATTTCCAGGCCATTGCGGAGATTGGACAAATCCATATTGCACAATTTGACATGCATATAAATTCAAAAGGATAAAAATAAAAAATAAGCAAATGCATGGACTCTCCCCGATACTCATTATTCAAAATCAACATTAGTCCAACTTGTAATAATGTAGCACATGAAATTATCTTAGATGAGATTTCATCATTTCCGTTTATTGATTGGCTCTTTCTATTAAAATTAGACTATTTATCATTTATACAGTAAAAAATAAAGAAAATTGGTCTTTTCTTCTCATCGAATTTGTTCACAAGTATAATAAATGTGTTCTTAATCCTCTCTCAATTTCTCCTAAACAAATGATATAGTAAGATAATATTGCCCGAAATCCATCTCGAATAAGATAAATAACTAACAAATACAAAGTTACTTTTCTGTTGTATTGGTACATGTTAGATGTTACTTGACCAAATCCATACTAAAATCCCAGAGTTTCTTAGCCAAATCCATGTCCTTAGCCATCGCTGTTGGCGTGGCCAAATTGTTGTCCTGAAAATATTCACCACTTACCCCCTTCACTTGTGGATGTAATGCAACATAACAGGTGGTTGATGCTCCCTATAGAAGAGGAAATTAAACTCATCATTTGGGCGGATATTGGATTTGAAGCTTATGGGCTCCTATCGTAATATCAAATTAATACATATGCAATAATAACTGGGTTCACAATTAAATATTTAGTGAATTTCTTAATATAAATACAGGGTCTATGCAAGAGTTAGTAACTGGGTTCCCGAGAACCCGTATTCAATGCTCTAGGTCCGCCCCGGTTCGCAAAAGACTATGTGCATTCTGCAAATTTTAAATGCTTCAATGCGGAACAAACCTGTTGAGCATTTTTGAGGATTAATTTTCCAAGCGTGCTTACAAGACCTGTAGCATAGAGAAAAGGGAGCATATATAAATTCAATGAAATAATTAAGCAGAAAGAAGTATTTCGTGTTTGTTTCATTTTCAGGCCGGGGAGCATGCATGCAAAACAAACATTACATGTAAATATTCTAACAATGACTTGGGGGGACGGACAAGCTAGGATTAATTTGTCAGATGTGGAAGACAAAAAATGAACTGCCTTTTGCTCATTATGCCATGAATTAGAAGCTTTCTTCCAGACATAAAGAGAATCTTGCTATTACCATCAACAACACGCATATGACGAAAAATGTTGGTTGTGATTGTCCCAGGATGAAGTGAATTTGCAGTTATTCCCACTCCATCTTCCTGTTCGAAATAAAGATCCATGAACCGCTCAACCAAAGCTATAATTGTCCTACAGAATTCAGAGACTGCAAGACAAGAATTTCTTGATGTGCAAAATGGAATACACAAAACTTCACTCCAAGAAATATAGATGTATTTGTCTCGAGGAACGGGGACACATAATGACTACTCAAGAATTGTCAAGATAAAGTCAGAATGACAAGCAGTATGTAAGATTTATTTACTGAAAAACAGCTCAGAATGAAAGCAGTGTGCAAGATTTATTTTCTGAAAAACACCTTTAAGCGTCTTGTAAGCTCATTTGCATGCAGTATGTTGGCCAGCTTTGATTGGCTGTATCCACCGATGATGTTGTAGCTGCATATAAATAACAAACAATAGAGACAATGATAAGTAAGTTCCCACAGGCCAAAGCTATTTGTATCATGTAAACAGTCATGTTTATGCAGCTTGAAGTGAAATAGACAGCAATGAAATGTCAATTTTGAGCAAGAAATTCTTGTCATCTTGATTAATTTTATAGTAGTAATGAGCAACTATCGAGATTGAAAGAAACCAAATAAGATCAGTGATCATTCAAATGATGCGATCAGTAAATAAAGGATAATCTAAAGTAATTCAGATTAAAGTTCAAATACAGAGAGTATAACATCCAGTACTCTCCAGGTGACATCAATGCATCTATAACATATTGTAAAAGGAATTTCAAAGTGCTGTTAGAAAGTCTAGGACATCAAAATCAATAAGAGAGATGGTATGTAACAAACTGTGAGTAATAATCCTGGTATGATGACGACGGAAATCTGTATTCACTCAGCATGGAACTGCTGAAGTTATTAGACAGTAATTGTCAAATTTCCAGGATCTCATTGAGCAGGTGATGAATTTGAGTGAAACTGAATATAGTAAGGTTACCTTTTGGGGTCATTAATTTTGTCAAACTGAATTCCCTTTCTATATGCCAATCTATGAATCTCTGAGGAAACATTCACAATCCTTCCCTCTCTCTTTGTTGTACATGATGTCTCCTTCATCTTGTCCAACAACAAATTTGTCAAAAGAAAATGACCTGCAAACAAGAAAAAAGAATAATTGGTTACTTTTAGAATCATCGACCGCCTATCAATGAAGAGTAGGATAATAAAGTATGGACAAGGGGACATGAACTGCCTCTTACCATTGTGATCTTAGAATTGAAAAAAGATACAAATATTTCGAGCTCTCTTTTACTGCAAACATAAAAAATATATCTTCTCCTCATAGAATATTGGTCCAATTATGTTGTTCCTCATTCTCTGATGCGCAGAAACATACATATAACAAACAGTCGTACCTAGATGATTTGTGGCAAATTGAAGCTCTATGTTGTCTTTGGAAAGCATAAAGGGAATTCCCCCCACTCCTGCATTATTACTTATGGAAGACAAGATGATATTAATAGATGTATAGGGGAAGAGATTCGTGCAAAAAGGGAAAACTAGTTAGCAAAAGTGCAAAGTCTTCTAGTTTGTGGTTAACCACTTCTACTCTTCACTTACATTAGCATGTTCAACGAGTGACCTGATGATAAAAAGTCTGCCGCAAATTTCCTAACTGATGCCAATGAGCTAAGATCTAACTCCATTACATCAACTTTAGCAGCAGGGATTTCCTTAACTATTGCTTCTTTAACATCTTTTCCAGCAGCCATATTCCTGACAGCCATGATAACATGAACTCCACGCAGAGCAAGAACACGGCTAGTCTCAGATCCAATACCACTTGATGCTCCTGCAAATGGATGTCTATAAGCGAAACAAATATTTATTGAATGAATAAATTTCTTGCCTCTCAACAGAACACTCCAGATTTCCACTACTTGACCTTGCACAGACTTGGCATAAAAGATTCTAAGATGTAACCTCAACTGTATATAAGCAGCCAAGTTGGTCATAAACACAGGTATTTACATCACTTGACACCTGATCTATAAGATAGCTTCAGCTGCATAACTTATAGTTGGCTGGCCTCTGCAATAGTCTAATCTATGATGGACTAATTTTGCATTATCTTGGTCAAATTAAATAAACCTTTGAACCAGCTGCTATATATCAGGAAAATTGCCTAATTAACTACTACTATCGAGGAATTCAATATTTCTTCAGAGCACATCAATAGATTCTGAATGAAATTCAATTACCAGTTTTGTTTCAAAAGTCAAGTTTATCCAAAAATCGCAATATAAACACTAATGAAAGGTTCCATATCAAATAATTGTTGTTTTAGATGGACTATTTATCTAACAACAAAAGCTCCATGAATTTAGGAAGTTGAAAAGGAATACCAGTATACCGCCCCCGCTATAACTATCCACATTGAATATTGTTGAGCAATCAAATTTTTCTTAACTGCTCTTGACATCTCTGATAGGATATACGAGAGTCAACATGTGACAGGAGGATATCTAACAAAGTGAAAAGTTTTGTTTTTATTGAAAAGTGTGAGACCAACAATGCTATATGCGCATTAATGTTAGGCCTCTACCTATCTACAAGTAGAAGATGAATGTCCTAGAATAGAAATATCGATAATTTGGTCATTTAAAAATTAGACAAGATTAGAAATGATGACATTTGACAGAAGGTACAAGTAAAACAAATAGAGGAAAATGTTAAAGATGTCATCGGAGATGGTTCGCTTATGCATAGGTAGACCTACAAATGCACTGATCCATAGCTGGTTACATGACTATTGAAGGTGTTAAAAGAATTCGAGGTAGACGAACAATCATATGGAGGAAAGTTTTCATAAAAGACCTAACAAATAAAGTTCTTGAAATACATGCGGACTTAGTGAAAAACATAGCAGAATGGAAGCCAAGCATATATTTGTGTAGGTGATATCAACGAGCTAGGAATAAGGCTAGTCGTTATTCACACATTTATATAAAGCTCACTGTTTGACAGGAGTCTTTTCAAGTGTAGTTAAAGATAGTATGAAAGTATAGAAAGGGGCAGAAATTTCGAGAACCCTTAGTGCTATAGAATCTAAGTTATCCTACGAGACAAACTATATTGAGTAGTGGAATGATAATTGATAGGCGCCCAAATGAACTGGAAAAATGATTGAAGATCCATTCTCCAACATGCTTGGTATTTGCCCGAACTGAAGGGATTCAAAATATAAAGAAGCAAGAGGAATCAGCACATAATATATAAACATAAAAATAAATTTACCTATTTACATAGTGTAAAGTTTTCCAGCGACACCCCTTCCAGAAGGGTGGCTTTGTTGCTATAACTTGTGTAATTATATGTCAATGTATAGGACAAAAACTAAATACAAAGCAACAAACACATATTTTCAAGGAGAAATTGATAAATACTTATATACTTAATCCATGAGATCGAGTGTGACACTTTAATTCAAAGTTATTAAAGGAAAGAGCTGAAAGTAGATAGTGATCATATATACAAACACCTATTGGCTATTGCATGCCACCAAAATGGGCATGTTTCTTCATCCAAAAGAAAGTGAAATGGAGAAAGGAGGAAGCAGAGTGGAACCTGTAACAATGGCAGTGAGACCAGAGCCGTCAATTCCATGGGTTACTTGTTCAGCAGTGGACGAATATGAAAAGCCAGATGGCCCTTTCCTGTTGAAAAGCCACATAGTTTTGTTGCTCTGCTTGTTTTTTTGTAGAATATGTTGTATATAAAGAGATCTCAACTAGAACATGGTGCAACAGGCAACTTTGCTTTGCTTCCACGGAGTGACGCTAAATTAATTGTGTAGAATCTCCATACATCTACCTATGGATAGGCGAACTCGAAAAATGCAAAATGCAGCTTTGCTTACCGGGCACGTACATCAATTTTTAACACATTGCACATCTTTTTTTCTCACCACACTGCACTGCTTCAGCGTCCAGTATTTCGGGAACAATGTTCGTCTGCGCCTACCAAAGAATAAATAAAATGATCATGATGTATGTTATAAAAAGTTACTAAATTATTATAATTATAGCAATAAAGTCACCAAACTATTTTTTTTATTATATTAAAGTAACTTAACTTTACTCAGTTTAAAGTCCACTATTACAACAAACTTATCGGTCAAGGCGATTATACTATTATACTGGTTAAAATTTTGTGAATTTAATCTTATAGTGGATAAAATGTGACAAAAATAATTTTGTCACTTTATTGTTAAAGTTTGAAAATTTATCTAATTTAATATAACAAGATATAACTTTAAGATTTACTGGTATAATGAATAAATATTCTTCTATAGAAATATTGGGAAAATAAAAATAAAAAATAGCTAGATTTACAACTGGTAACTGAAAAGTAGCCACGGTTTCAAAAGTGACTATGTAAAGCTAACATCTGAACTAAAACTCCTTTTAAAATCCGGAAATATTCCAGCATGGAGTTCGAATTTTTTACATATGAGATTCTAGCATAATATGCTGGAATTTGTGATGGAGTTTCCAACATAATATGCGGGAAGTTTATATGCATGAGTTCCATAATCCAGCATATTATGCGGAAACTTTCCGTGTGCTGGATTATCAACATAATATGTTGGAAGTTTATACGCAGGAGCTCTATAATCCCGCATATTATGTTAGTACTTTTTGTGTTTCAGCAAAATAATGACTATTTTTCAATGACTTTACACGAAATATTGGAAAAAGTTAAATGACCGTAACCCGATCGAGCAGGTCCCATATACCAGTCTTCTTCCCTTGAATTTGTTCTCGAGTATAATAGGAGTAATTGTGTTCTGAATCCTGTCTTCTTTTCTCCTTATTTTCATTTTCTTGATTGTTACTAGTGGATTGAAATGTACATAGTCGGAAATTTTAGAAGGCACAAAATTTAGGAAATATAAAAAGCAAAGGAAAAGAAGTAGTTGATGGGACAATTATGATTTAGGACTAGTAGATTAAGTTATACTCTATATATTGATAATGTAAAATTCTTTTACACCACTAGTGTAATTTAACCTGTTATAGCATGTTACTTACCATATATTATAGGTCAGCAATGAACGCTTATTAAATACTTAGATTACATATAATTACCTTTTAAGTGACATGACTTGTAAATATTTTTATAAAGTTAGTGCATAGAACTTAAATTCGGACCGACATAATAAAATATCGATCCATCTTTTTAAAGAGAACAGCCCGCTCAGGCTTTCTTGCTTTGAGAGGGTCACAAAAGATTTTCATTTTAAGCATGCTCGGTCCATACGTTGAACATATGCAGAAAGCTGAAGATTTGATAACACTACAGTGCAATAATAAGATCACAAACGACCAAATACAAAGTTACTTTTCTATATTACTGGTACAGCATGTTATGTGTTACTTGACCAAATCCATACTAAAATCCCAAAGCCTTTTAGCTAAATCCATGTCCTTAGCCTTCGCTGTTGTTGTCGCCAAATTGTTGTCCAGAAAATATTCACCACTTACTCCCTTCACTTGTGGATGCAATGCAAGATAACAGGTGGTTGATGCTCCCTATAGAGAAGAAACACGAACGTTAAACTCGTCATTTGCCATAGCATCATGATATGTATTCTTTCAGTGAATCATATTCTAGCCTTCTTGGTCTGAGCAAAGGTCATGTGCGCCCAAAGAGTATTAGACAAGTTATTCTGTATCAAGTATCGACAAATCATTCTCTAGTTTTGTTTTGTGACTTACTTACCTCCCCGAATTTGTTTTTTGGTCAGGTTCCATTTTCTTAAACTTCCCATGTACATACCAGGGAATTTTATCAGAAGGCTTATGAGAAATACAAATTAGGCATTTAGGCATACTATTTAGGCATTTTCCCCATCGTGAGCAAAACTAATTGTTCAAGAACATGTCAAAATTCTCTGCACAGTGTATAGATTTGCAAAATAATAGATCTATTTGAAGTACAAATCATACATCTGTGAATACTTCAAATTTAAATGCTTCGATGCGAAACGTACCTGTTGTACATTTTTAAGCACAAGTTTTCCAAGCTTGCTTACAAGACCTGTTATAGAAGAAAGGAATATTTCATGTTCGCTTCTCTTCAGGCAGCACGCGAGACAAACATTACACGTGAATATTCTACAATGACCATAGGCTTAGAACTATATATGAAAACTTTCTGAAGTTAAATGTCAAAGGGATGTGTATCTCACGAAGCTATGCAAAGTCAGCAAGGAGACAACCTGGTGGCTCGATAATGACCATTAGACTTAGTGTGAGGGTTCAATTCCAGCCCCCTTTCCTCCCCTAAATTCGTAGTGGTCGAGTTCTTAACAATCCCCCTCCCTTTCTACCCCACTTTGAGGAAAAAATAAAATAAAGAGAAAAAGAGGAAAGAGCTAGAGTGGTCGACACAGACTAAGGATTAACTTTGTCAAATGTTGGAAAAAGAAGGGCGATGACGCACCACAAATCTACAGATCAAAATGCGACTGCCTTTTCTCATTATGCCATGAGTTAGCATTAGTAAGAGGACAGATGCTTTTTTCCAGACATAAAGAAAATAGATAACAGACTGCACCTACCATTCATATTAATCAGACACTGGCCACTAAATAGAAAAAAGAAGAAAAGAGAATCTTACTACCATCAAAAACACCCATGTGACGGAAAAGATTGGTTGTGATCATTCCAGGATGAAGTGAATTTGCAGTTATTTCCGCTCCATCTTCCTGTTCAAAACAACGATCGCTCAAATCTTAGATTTCGATTGAATGGCATGGACCCTCATCTAAAGCTATGATTGGGCTACAGAAGTCAGACTCCAAACCAAGAATTCTCTTAATGTGCAAAGAAGTCCAAATATCCACCTTAAGAAATATATGTGTTTGCCTCTAGAAATGGAGACATATCATGACTACACAAGAACCGCTGAGACAAAATCAGAACTAAAAGCAGTATGTAATTATTTTCTGAAAGATCACCTTTAAGCGTCTCGTAAGCTCATTCGCGTGCAGTATATTAGCAAGCTTTGACTGGCCATATGCACCGAAGCTGTTGTAGCTGCGCACAAGATAACAAACAACATAGACAATTAAAATCAATTCTCCGCAGGGCAAGACTATTTTTGTCATGTAATCATAATTATGGTTATGCAGCTTTAAGTGAAAAAGATGCCAATAAATGATCAATTTTAGCACGGAAATTTTGTCTTCTTTGGTTGGTACAATAGTCGTAATGAGCAACTATTAAGATTGAAAGAAACCAAACAAGTTAAGTGATCAGTTAAATGATAGTCTAAAATAATTCATTAAAGTTAAAATACAAATAGCATAACTCCAGTACTCTCCAGGTAACAACAACAGTCAACAGAATTAACAAGAGAGACAACAACTTGTAATGAATTGCAAGTACTCATCCTGGTTTTAGGTATGATAACATTGAAAATCTGTAGTATTAAATTTATACACTCTCATGGAAGTACTGGCGCTTTAGATAGGAGATTGTGAAAATTCCAGGATGATTAAAGAAGTCATCAAAAAAGTGATGGTTTGAGTAAACACAGGTTTCTCTTACAATATGGAGAACTTTCTGAAAATTGGGCAATAAAATTTAATCAAATTACCTTTTGCGGTCATTAATTTTGTCAAACCGAACTCCCTCACGATATGCAAATCGATGAGCCTCAGATGCAACATTCACAATCCTTCCCTCTCTCTTTGTTTTACGTGCTGTCTCCTTCATCTTGTCCAACAACAAATTCGTCAAAAGAAAATGACCTGCAAACACAACAAAATAGAATAATTATGGCTAAGACAAATAAACAGGAAGAATGTCTTGAAAGCTTACTTATAGAATCATCGCGCGCCTATCATCTATCTACAACTTACTACCAACCTTGTAATATTTTTCATTTCTGTGTTGTATTACAGAAGAGTAGGATGACAACATATACAAAAGGGACATTAATTGCCCACTTACCCATGTGATTTTACAATCATGCTTTATCTCCTTCGTATCGCTGTTGCATATACAAGTTAAAGCAGGTCTCAGATGGTCTTTTATGTATGCATTTTATAACATAAGCCTAAGATGTCAAAGTTGAGAATCAACTATTGATCTCTTTTCAGCGAGAACTGGATCTTCATCTCAATAAAATCAGGAAGGGAGATAAAATGAACTGTTGCTGGAAAAAAAAAAAAGATAAAAGAAAATGCAAGTATTCTATGATCTACTATAAAACATCAATAATATCTTCTCCAAACCAAATTATGCTTTTCCTCATTCCATGATCGATGTATGCATAGAAACATATATCTATCAAATAGTTGTTACCTAGATGATTTGTAGCAAATTGCAGCTCTATGTTGTCTTTTGAGAGCATAAAGGGAGTTGCCATCACTCCTGCATTATTACTTTCAAAGAAGAAAATGATGTTAACAGACCTATGTGGAGATAAATGAAGCGGGAACAGATTCACACAGAGAACAAAGCTACTTAAATGATATATAAGGAGTAATTCAGGTACTTGATTACCACTCTTAGTCTTCACTTACATTAAAAGGTTCAATGGGCGACCTGATGATTTAAAGTCAGAAGCAAATTTCTTCACTGATGCCAATGAGCTAAGATCTAACTCCATCGTATCAACTTTAGCAGCAGGGATTTCCTTAACTATTGTTTCTTTAACATCTTTTCCAGCAGCCATATTCCTGACGGCCATGATAACATGAACTCCACGCAAAGCAAGAACACGGCTAGTTTCAGATCCAATACCACTTGATGCTCCTGCAAATGGATGTTCATGAGCAAACCAGATACTGCTAAACGCTTAACATTTCCTGCCTCCCCGCCTCTTAATAAAGACATTGCACACACTTTACCTAAGAGAATCCAATGTGTAATCTCAACTGTATAAAAAATCCAGTTTACTCAAACATGCGTATTTACATTAGTATTATCAATTTCACTGAAGGGCAGCTCAGTGCACTACGCTCCCGCTATGCGCGGGCCGCGGGGTCCACGGAAGGGCCGGACCACAAGAGTCTATTGTACGATAGGGCGTACGTAGGAGTTCTTGTAACGGTGTCGATATTTATAAAAGAGATAACAAAATTATTAGTATCACATCTGTAGGTAATAGATAGCCTTGATCCATTGGTCAAATACTGTTTTAAGAGACAAGTGGGTTGGATGCTACTACATAACGACAATCTTTAGCCATATTTGCCAAAAATAAGCTTAGAGTGAAGCTCGAACCTGCAACATCACGCTAAAAGGTGTCATTTTCTTTCTATATATAAGTATATGCACGGTATTAATATATATATCTAATAAATTTTCCGACGAAGCGTGTCGCATGACACCCCTTGGTTCAAGGTCGTACCACCCCTGGTACGCAGCCTTAACCAGCACTTTTGCAAGAGGTTGTTTCCCACAGCTTAAACCCGTGACCTCCTCAATTTCACTGTTTACCATAAATCACTAGTAGCCATAGTATGGAAAATGGAGAAGAGGTCAACATGAGAATGTATTATCAATTAAAGTTAACCATTATAGATTTTTTTCTACTTCACACTTGGTGATAATAGATCAATTGCGTCAACTACATATACAGATTGCAGCTTCTGCAATAGTCTAATTGTTGTGTAGACAAATATTTGCATTAGCTGGGCCACATAAGCATTGGTAACAAGGTCGTAGTCAAGAAATTGTCTGATGATTGATGACTACTTTAAGGAATTCAATATTTCATTAGCTTTTCAGTACACCATGAGATTAAGAATGAAATTCAATTACCAATTCTGTTGGTCTAGTACAAAATGAAGTTGAAAGCAATCAACTTTAATTTATTGGTTCATACCCTTAATCGATGAAGGTGTCACCCCTTTTTTAGTTTAACATATTAAAGGAAATAGTTGCATGGAAGGGGAGTAAAGTTGATGTCATTTGACCAAGACGGGTTCGAGCCGTGAAAACAACCAACCATTTGTATTGTAAGGTTGTGTACAGCAGATCCGTCACTTCGGATCCCGCGCATAGCGGAAACTTAGTCCCTTCTTTTAAAGTAAATAGTTGCATGCACCAACAATAGTAACGATCGAGATCAAATTAAGACCATTATAGGCAGGAATTTAAAAGGGAATTTTCAAGAATGTAAAAAGGAGGAAGCAGAGTGGAACCTGTAACAATGGCAGTGAGACCAGAGCCATCAATTCCATGAGTAACTTCCTCAGCAGTAGAAGAATACGAAAACCCAGATGGCCCTTTTCTCCTGAAAAACCACATTTTAGTTTTCTCTGTGGTACTCTTCTTGTCTGTGTTGTAGATAAATGGAAGAGATGGGAACTGGAAAATAGCTTTGCTTGATAACACAGATAAGTGTGTAAACATCAAATTAAATAACGAGTTGCATTGTTTCACTTTCCTGAATTAGCGGACTGACACGGAAGTAGCAGCAAAATTAAAAATTAAAAATTAAAAATTAAAAATTAAAAATTGCAGTTGTCTTACCAAGAAGGTGAATGTATTAGGTGTGGAGCCTATGTTGCCAAGTGGAAGCACTAACCTACACATTTGCCCAATCTACACACCTTACTATATTTTTTCCAAGATAAACACTGATCATGCCCCCTCCGGCTCACGATATCACAAAATACGCCTTTTAATATTAATTAATAATGAAATTGATCATATTAATATTTATTATTTTTTTATATAAATATTTCTAACATATACTCTGACATTATTTACTTCATAAGCAATATAGAACAAAAAATAACTAATTCATTTTTGAAATCTAAAAAAATCACTTTTTGGACTACAAAAAAAACGTCAAAAATCACTTATTGTGGATTTTTCTCATAATAAAAATGGCATCTAGTGGTTAATCGACCTTTTAGACTTTATTGGTCTTGGCATGAATTTTTATCCATTTTGAGTGAATTCTTGTGTGAAATTTATTTTTTCTTCTTTCATTTTTGTAACAAAATTAATATTTTCTTCCAACTTTAAACTTTGAATGTTTCCTTTATCATATCTCAAAATCCGATAATTAACAAATATGCAAAGTCTATTTATACCCTCAAATTATAAACCTTTTACTTTTTTAGATTTTATTTGTGGTATCATTTCTGTTATTGGCTTATCTTTCATATGTTAATCCAATAATTTTACAAACTAATGTTGTTGATAACAAATTAACACAATCGACATTCAATATTGGTATAGTAAATTTTAATCGAAGAACAATTAAATATTGATTACTTATGTAGAAAGTATATTTTTGGAAAAAAAAATTAAAAGATTTTTGAGAAGAACAAACAAAATATGTCGCAGATCCAAGGCCTATAGGGAGGAACAAACAAAATATATTGCATGATAATTTTATGGGAGGAATGTCAAGATTAAGGAAAATATGGAATATATATTTGATATATTATGAAAGAGAATATGAGAGGTCCAAACATTAATTAAATATGAAAAGACACCGAGTGTAATACTATATCTATATATTTTTCTGATATCAGAATTTAGTGCATAATAACAAATGTCCACATTTAATGGAAATATTTTAGTAATATATTGATTAAGAGAGTGTTATGATTGAGTTGTTGCAACTTTTTGAAAGGAAAAAAGATATAACAAACATAAGATTTGAGGAAGATAAAAAAATATTGGTCCAAGCTCTACTAGCGTATGGAAATAGGATTTGCTAGAGTTATGAAAAAATTTAAAATTGGAAATTCATTTTGCAAAATAATGGGGGAAAAGTTGTCATGAAAAGAGAATTCTACACAAGATTTAATTTGCTGAAATCCAAGAAGATCAAGATGCTAAAATCATTCATGGAATATGAATGTAGAACACATATGGAAATAAAATAATTCAAACTCTATCAATCACATAAGATGAAATTAAATTACATTTCATTTGGAAAGCATTTGAATTCAATTTGAAGTAAAAATTGCGCGGGGCACCCTATTTGGTCGCCCTCATTTAACCTATATCCGCTTTTTTAAAAACGTTTAACTTGTACCCATTTTTTAAATAACTTCAGCTCCATTTCCCTCGCTGAGCTGAAGTTCACCAGTTAAGCTGAAGTTCGTCAGTTATAAAGACAAAACTTCAGCATACGTGGCTGAAGTTCCCCAGTTACAAAGACAAAACTTCAGCTCTAGAGCTGAAGTTAGCTCTAGAGCTGAAGTTCCCAAGTTATAAAGACAACAACTTTAGCATACGGGGCTGAAGTTCCCCAGTTACAAAGACAAAACTTCAGCTCTAGAGAACTTCAGCTCTAGAGCTGAAGTTTTGTCTTTGTAAACTGGGGAACTTCATCCCCAGCTCTAGAGTTGAAGTTTT